>BPLR01003400.1:0-19253 GCA_021605095.1 Caerostris extrusa
TTACGTGCTGCTATTCCATATGAAAATATTACTAAAGAAAATTAGCATATGATATCATTAGCAAAAATATAAGAATCAAATGTTAATGTTATAAACAAACTAATATATTGTTCATTAAACCGATTCGATCCGAATTCTACGGACATAGTGTAACTGCTTTTTTTAAAAAACTTTTTTTTTTTAAATGTTAAAAATCATTAATTTCATTCTAAGAAAAAAAGAACTATTCAGCTATGGCAAGCGTAAGATGAAAGATGCTTAAAAATACCAAAGCACATCTCATCTAATGATGGAGGCATACCTCCATGTCATTCTTCAAGATCAAAACGAACTGGGGATGATGGATTGCTGGCCAAAAGAACGAATCTCAATGAAGGGGGTGATGACCACTCCACCATATTAGGAAGGGAAGGGTTGGAAAGTCATATTCATGTGAGTGTGTGCTCAAAGGGTTGGTGGTCATTTTTCAAACGTGACATGTCAAAAAATTAATGCAGCCCTCCTCCGTTGCGTGGAAGCGATTTCTTTCCTTTGTTATCTAAAATGAACTGTGAAAAGGACTCAGGATTGTCAGGCTCAATGTGTACTATTGACGTCTTGATCAGAAGATTTCATTGAATTTTATGTTTAACTTTTCAGATATTTTCTTCTTATTAGTCTTAATGGCAAAATTAATGTTTTTCTATATGTCAGGGCTTCGTTTAATTTTGTATTTATTTGGATAAATGATTTTGCTGTATATTTATTTTACTTTTACACTGAAGTGACAAAAGTCATGGGATACTCTGAATATCGTATAGGCCCACCTTTCGCCCGGCGAAGTGCAGCAACTCGACGTGGCATGGACTCAACAAGTCGTTGGAAGTCTTCTGCAGGAATATTGAGCCATGCTGTCTCGATAGACGTCCATAATTGTGAAAGCGTTGATGGTGCAGGATTTTTGGGCACGGAACAGACCTCTCGATGATGTCCCATAAATGCTCGATGGGATTCATGTCGGGCGATCTGGTGGCCAGATCATTCGTTTGAATTGACCAGAATGTTCTTCAAACCAATCGCGAACAGTTGACCCGGTGACATGGCGCATTGTCATCCATAAAATCCATCGTTGTTTGGGTACATGAAGTCCATGAATGGCTGCAAGTGATCTCCAAGTAGCTGAAAATAAGTATTTCCAGTCAATGTTCGGTCCAGTCGCACCAGAGGATCAAGTCCATGCCGTGAAAAACAGCCCACACCATTACGGAGCCACCACCAGCTTGAACAGTGCCTGCTGACAGTTTGGGTCCATGGCTTCGTGGGGTCTGCAGCCACACTCGAACCCTACCATCAGCTCTTATCAACTGAAATCGTGACTCATGGACCAGGCCACGGTTTTCCATTCATCTAGGGACAAACCGATATGCTCACGTGCCCACGAGAGTCATGTCGTTCTGTCAGTAAAGGCATTCGAGTCGGTCTTCTGCTGGAATAGCCCAAGAAAGCCAAATTTCTCCGCACAGTTCTAACAGACAAGTCCCTTGTACGTCCCACATTGATTTCTGCGGTTATTTGACGCAGTGTTGCTTGTCTGTCAGAATTTACGACTCTTTGCAGACGTCGCCGGTCTCGGTCGTTAAGTGCAGGCGGTCGACCACTGCGCTGTCCATGGTGGGATGTTTGCCTGAAATGTCATACTCTCGGTACACTCCTGACACAGTGGATCTGGGAATGTTGAATTCCCTAACGATTTCCGAAATGCATGACCCATGCGTCTAGCTCCAACTAACATTCCGCGTTCAGAGTCTGTTAATTCCCGTCGTGCGGTCATCATCACGTCAAAACCTCTTCACATGAATAATCTTGAACAGAAATGAAAGCTCTGCGAAAGCACTGCGCATTTATACCTGTTCTACGCGATGCTACTGCCATCTGAAAATTTGCATATTGCTATCCGACTTTTGTCACTTCAGTGTATAAATTAATAAAATCGATCTATAAAGTATTTGAAAAGCAATATCTATATATATATATATATATATAGCTTATGTGATTGTATATCCTTCTTCAAACACAGTACAACGTAACTAACGATGATAACTTCAACTTTAATAAGATTCCATCAGAAATAAATAGAAGCGAAATTCACATTTACATAGTTTTAGTTATTAATATTTTTAATATAATTTATAATAACATATGTGCTATATACTAATTTTTCAAAGCAAAAAACAGAAGGAAACTAAACATAAACCGAAAACCAAAATTGTTTTGTAATTTGAGATGTCATTTAACAGTAAGTAAAAATGCAAACCGATTACAAATAAAGATTAGGGGAAAAATAAAAATAAAACTTGGTATTATAATTATTTCTTCATAATTATTAAATAATAAAAAATCCTTTTCTTTTTGTTTTAAAAACTCTCGTGGACAATTGCTAATCAAGAAGCAGAAAGACTTGGTTGCAAATTACTAATAAAAGGTTAAAAAAACCTTCCTTTCAAAATAATATTTGAGATATGTAAAATTACTGATTCTATTCTTCATATTGGTTACTATCCTAAAGTTTTGGAAAACAGCTAGAATTCTCCCAATTCTTAAACCTGGAAAGGATCCTACTTCTCCTATTATTTACAGACCAATTTCTTTACTCTCTTCTATTAGTAAACTAATTGAAATGTCATCCTGAATCTCCTTAAAAGTGAGTCAAATCAAAAGAACCTTCTCATCCCCAGCAATTTGGATTTACCAAAAAAAAATTCTACAACTCATCAGCTCTACAATCTGACAGAAACTGCTGCTGAAGGATTTACCTGGAAATATGAAACTGCTGAAATTTTTTTCTCGGTGTGCCAAGGCTTTTGATAGAGTCTGGGATAATGGATTGATTTATAAACTCATTTCTTACAATTTTCTCCTTATTTGATTCAAGTAATTCGTAACAACATCTTTCAGACAGACACTTTGTTGTCGCGGTAGGGAATACTGATTCCTCAATTCGTGATATTCATGTTGGTGGTGCCCAGGGCTCTATTCTAGCTCCTTTTCTCTATAATATCTTTATCAACGATATTCCACAAAAGAACAATATCAAAATTAGTCTGTATGCTGACGACACTGCAATCTTAACGCAAGACCGAAAACTTGCACTATCCATCAAAATTTGCAAAATTATATAATTAACTGAAAGGTAAAATTAAATATAGAAAAGACTGAAGCAGTTATTTTCACTTGCAAAAATCGTATAACCCTCCTAATATTAAAATATATAATAATTATATCACCTGGTCTAAAGAAACTAAGTACTTAGAAATTATTCTTGATAGTAAACTTAACTACAGATCGTATATCTACAACCTTAGATATAAATTCAATACCTCAATTTAGAATTCTCTATCCTTTAATCCATAGAAATTCAGTTTACCTCTTAATCTCAAAATTCTAATATCTTCGTCCAGTATTAGCTTAGTATTAGTCTCTTATCTTCGTCAGTATTAGCTTATGCAAGCCCAGTTTGGGGTTCTGTTGCACGTACAAATTTTGAAATTATTCAAAAGCTTGAGAACCAAACTCTAAAAATGTTAACGAATTCACCCTGGTACTTTCATAATCACGATATTAGACAAGCTCTCTCGATTCCAAGTTTACGACAATTTGTTCACAAATTTTCTACTAGATTCTATAATGATATGCAAAATTTCAATAACCCTGTTTTAAATATCCTACAAAATTACGATTATGATATTTCTTCTCATAAAAAAGACCTCGCACTGTTCTAAATATTTTTAATTAATTCCTTATCCTGAAGATTTTCTCCTGCTCTGACTGATTTATTACCTACAACTGCCTGGATGAAAAAAGTTCGCTTTTCTCCTAAGCTATTTTTTCTCCCTGATTTGAACTTTGCTCATTGTGTTTTATTTTTTTGATTACATGTAACTGATTTCATCAACATCTACACTTTTGAAATATTTGTTATTTCTCATTTTATAATTTTATCAAATAAATAATTCTTTTTTTTTTTTAAAAAAGGGCATTTAAATATCTATTTTTCTTATTAACTGAAAGGGCATGAGACCACCGCTATGTTTCAACATTTTACAATGAAAAAGCTTGTGGCCGCTACTCGGTCAAGGATCTTCGTAATAATCTACAATAAGAGAAAAATACTTGATTGGTGGTTTCAAGAAATGGTTGCACACATAGCAACCATAAAATCCGGAAACGGAAAGAGCAGTCACAGCAACTATAAATTCAGGTAACAAAAAGACCAGTCACACATAGCAACCATAAAATCAAGAAACAGAAAGAGAAACCACACATAGCATCTATAAAATCCGGAAACACAAAGAGCAGTCACAGTAACTATAAAATCAGGGAAACAAAAAAAAAAACCAGTCACCCATAGCAAACCATAAAATCAGGTAATAGAAAGAGCAGCCACACATAGCAACTATAAAATCCGGAAACACAAAGAGCAGTCACAGCAACTATAAAATCAGAAAACAAAAAAACTAGTCACACATAAAAACCATAAAATCAGAAAACAGAAAATCAAAAAAAAAAACGTCAGAAAAACAAAAAATGTGAAAATTAGTTTTAGCACAGGATACAGATGTCGGTTTATAAATCCAACTCCTGGCACTTTTATTAAAATATTTTTATTTTTTTCGAAATTATAAGAATTTAATGTTAAGGAGACAATTCAATTACAATTTCAATAATGCAACCAGTAACAAAGACACAAACTAAATAAGTGTTGAAAGACACTCGGGCTTATAAAAATATCGTGGTCGAACGATAAAAGAAGATGATTATTCAGAAAAATCAGATTTATTGTATTATTAATACAACATCTTTGCGCTGAAATTGTACCATTTTCTTTTGCTTATCTTAAGCTATTTGTTAATTTGGTACTGTTATTTTACAGGATATATGTATTGTTTGTAAGCAAATTTAGAGTACAAGTATGTTTTTTTTAAGTGAGTGCAAATACTGCACCTTTAAAGTTGTAAAAATACTTTCATCATTTATTCAACAATTTATGCATAATAAATTGTTTTTATAAATATGTGGATTCATTAAAAGAGTCACTGAATTGCTTTTCAAAAATTCCTTTAACTCTAGTAGTAAAGTTCATAGGTCATAAAATTTCGGAATAGAGTTCGGAGTCGGTATAAAATACGACACAACAGTCGGAATTTTTCCCGCCTGGAATTTTCTCGTGGGCATACTATTGTAAAGATCGAGGAAGGACGAAAGATAACCAGGGGGGTTCGACGTCGCCCGAGATCTGAAAAAGTGACCGCGAGAGACCCCACCTCGGAGAGCGGCGTACGGTAACTTTCTTTCCCATACCCATGCTAAATTGCGCCCTTAACCTCCTCATCTTAATTTATAAATATGATTTTAATTTTAATTGGCTGCTTTAATGTTGGTAAATGTAAAATAACAAGATAAGGTTTTTAAAATTCAAATAAATGGTACTCAAAAAGTTAAAAATACTAAAAATAAATAAAAAGAAAAATACAGAATAAATTAAAAAAATAAAAGAAATTAAGTTAAGTTTAAATTCAGTACAATTAAGGACAAGTTGTCGATGCTTGAGAAGGTTAAAGGGGCCTACCCCATTAATACCCGTAATCGGGACCCCAGTACCAGTTACCAAGCTTTGCCAGGGTACCAGTTGCTTACCAAGGTGGTGGTGTTAGAAGTGCGACGCCTGTAGAACAAAGGCGCCTTTTTCCTATCGGCAAAAAAGAATGGGAGCAACCACAGGTGAATTTATTGCGGCCAAAGACGAGAAAGAGCTCTGTACGTCTGGAGAACTGTTTTGTGTGTTCCGTTGTCCAGGCTTTATTGCAATAAAACCAACCAGGAATGAGCTTGTATAATGTTATCAAATGAGAGAAACTTCAGTCTTAGATCTGACCGCAGGCGGCAACTGAACTGGCATGATGGTTATTGCTTATCTACCTGAAGAAACCGGACGTTAAAGAAAATAATTACCTGAGGCAGCTGGGAAAAATTTTTAAGGAAAAAAGGCAGAAAACTTCAAAGCGGAATCACACCTGAAAGGAAGACTGGAATGTTAATCTGAGGATTGCAACTATTGGTGGGAAATAAGCTTCTTATATTCTGTGGTAGAAACTTCTTTTTTCTTATTTCACAAAATTCAATTTTGTGTTCGCATTTTTTTAAAGAGACATTAATTTAAATATTTTTTTGATATTCTTCAATCATTTTAAAAAAACTATTTGTTTTATTTATTTAAATAAATGAATATTGCTATAGTATTTTTAAAGTTTTGTAACACAAAGCATAAAAAATAATTAAATTATTTAAAATTTGCATATACCAAAATAAGTTGAATTATAAGCAGAATAAGCTTTCAGTTCAACTTATTCTGCTAATAAAAGCAGAATCAGTTGAATTAGATACATTTATATCGAATTAGTAGACATTCTAACATCTTATACATCAAGTATAAAAAAATAAATGTAAATAGAAATTATTACAGTAAAGCTTTTTTTATAACATTCATCAACAAATTGATTGAAATTTTATATAAAACAAGATATCAAAAGTCATTTGTTTATAAGAAAGAAATAAAAGTTTACAATTTTTTATAATAATTACATTTAAAAAATAAAGATTTCACAATAGATGTTAGTTATAATAAGTCAAAAAAAAAAAAAAAAATTATTTTTTTCCTTTAAAATTTCTATTTTATTCATCCAATATGTTTTTAAATTTATTATGGTCATACTATGTCTGTTAGTATGCCAGAATTAACCTAACTGTAGTTTAAAAACTTTCAAATATTATCATATTACCATCTTAAATTTGATCAAAATAAGAGCCATGTTGGCTTCAATATTCATTTTATATGCAAGGTTATCCTTATATAATGAAAGGATTCTTTATGGAAGGCTATACTTTTGAATCAATTTGTATTAAAGTTGAAATCAAAGATAATTAAAAAAGTTAGATATTTAAGACTTTTTTCAAATAATTAAAAAATATAGGTAGTTTCAAGAAAGTTATTCTCTTTCAATGTCCAATATAATGAACATTAGACCTTGTCCTAGTAAGCATGTATAATACTAATTAATAAATAATGATTTCCATTAGTGCAAACTAGGTTTCTTTTTTTTTAATAAAATATTTCTTTAAAAGTATTTGAACATTTATTTCCTATCTTCAAAACAAATGTTAACGAATGTATATATAATGAGTTGCAAAAATATTTCATGAGTTTGCTTGTCTTATATATGTAACTTTGGGTGTAGGGCTGGCAATCCTACCCTGTAAAAAGAAAAAGAAAGCCGTCTCGAAATCTGCCAGCAGGCAGACGACTTTGTCCCACCATGGGGTTGTTGCGCCATTGATAATGATGATATACTATGTAACTAACTGCAAATTTTAACAGAGGAAAACTTCCTGTTTGATATTTTAAAATTACAGCCTGATGTTATAAATAAAAGTAAATAAAATAAAAGAAAATATCTAAGATTCATAAAGGGCCACTAAAAGTCCCATAAAAATATTCTGCCATTTGTCTTTAAAAAAAAAAAACTAATGTAATGATCACATGAAAATTATAATTGTAATCTTTTGTACAGTTTCTTTTATTTCATATTTTTATTAAAAATATTTTTTTCCGGATTATCCAGATAATTTTTTTTATTTATCTCATTTTTATAGAGCACATTTCTAACAATTCATCCATTTTTTGTTAAGTTAATAGTTTATGCATTAAAATTCTTTTAAAAAAAGATTTAATATTTAAGAAAAAAAAAAAAATGTGTGCTTATTCAAATTTTGATCTGCCAATTCTTTGTTAATACGAAAAACTTCTTCAAAAATACTTCTTCAAAGAATTTTAAAATAACAAATAAATGAGAAATTTCTACAGAATGTTTATTTTTTGGCAGTTGGAAATGCAATTTATTCAAACAAATTAAATTTTACTAATAAAAAAAAAACCTAATAAAATCAGATAAAAAGCATCAAATTATAATTCATATTTGTTTTATCTCATAATCTGTTTGCTAAATAATTACCTACAATTAAAAATAGGTGCATTATGTATGACTGATAGAAATGATGAATTAATTAATTTTAATTACACTAACAATTAGTTTTCCAGTAACTATTATTTCTTTTTTAGTTTAATTCTTAGAACCTTTATAATGGTAATTCCAATCTTGGAAGGTAAAAAAAATTTTATTAATGATTACACATTTGATAAAATATCATAATAATTTGATATCATAAATAATTTGGGACTATTTATGGTATTTGTCTATAAGTAACAGTTAATTTGTCTATAAGTAATAAGTTATTTTTTAAAAAACTGGGATTCAACATCTTTGTTAAAGAATGAAATCAAGAGCTGTTGTAAATTATCTAGTATATTGGTTTTTAAAATTCAAATATTTTTTTTTGTTTAGAAGAAATAAATTTTATTTTATTGATGTAATAAAAAAATTCCTTCAACCAGGGCATTAGATTAACAGTGAAATTCTTGAATTTGTTTTTCACAGCTATGCCAAATATAAAGAATTTTAAAATATAAAGGTCTCAAAAGATAATCAATTCACCAGCAAATATTCTCTAAAAGTCTTAAATATGAAAAAATTTAACCTTAAAGATAATATCAACTAGTTATAATACCTAAAAACATATTTAAAAAATGCGCACAACTTGACAATGTGACAGTTATGAAAAAATTTCTTCATGTTATTATACTTATATAAATATATATCAAAGCACAGAATTCTACATTATAGTTATACCAAATTACTAAAAGACAAGTAATATAAAAAAAAATTTAAGTCAATTCCTACTTGTTTTTTTCACTATATTGCAGAAAGTCCTTTAGTAATTTTCATTCATTTTTTAAGTTAGAAAAATTCTCTCTCTCTCTCTCACACTTTCTCTCTTTCTCATACACACTTTCCATCTCTCTCACTTATTCACATGTTTCATTTTCCATTTTGTTCCCTTCTTGACTCAGACTAGAACCCAGAATGAAAAAAAGAATCTGAAAAAGAAATTTTATTCTAGCGATCTACGCGCTTCGCCACTGACGGTATTTATTCCTAAATTTATATCCTACTAAATATCTTATATAAGATAAATTTTTTTCTACCATATAAAACTAAAATGAATTAATTTAAATTTAATTAATGAATTAATATTTGAAAAAACAGTATTAACATCCAGTGTCATCCACTATAAGTTCGAAAAAAATGTATTTGAACTTGAGTGGATGAATAAAAGTATTTTATGAACGAATGAAAATTTGAATAAGATATATAAATATATATATAGGAGAGTGTGAATAGTAGGAATTGAATGAATAATAAATCCAAAATCCATTCATTACTTTCTTTCGACAAAATTTCTTTTAATTAATGTTAGGGCTACGTGTTATGGTTTTTATTTATTATTAACTTTTAAAACATAATTCAATATGTAGACCTATCATTTCAAGATCGTATTGCTCACAACATTTATTTTCATACCCGACCTGTTTATGTGGTATTGTAAGCAATTTTTGCAAATTCCGGAAAATGAATGAGCAGTTGTCGACGTCGTTTGTATAAGTTAAATTTGACATGATGGGTTTTTCAGTATTATAAAGTGGTTCCGGCATGACATTGGTATGTTTTTTTCTTTTATATAACTTAAAAAGAAAGGTGAGCGAAAAGAATTCGTTATTAAATTAAATAAATATTTTTCATTTTATATTTAAATGTATTGAATAAATAATTAACAGAGAGTTCAAATCACTAGGAAAGCTGTTTAAAATTATTTATTGCTTTATATTTATGAATATTTTAGTAATTATATTTATAAATAGATGATACCTCATGGAATTGTATGTTAGATATCCCCCCCCTGCTACTTGCCATCTTTAATAAAATGTCTTTTCGACAGAAGATTGAAGCTTATATAATAAAAAAAAAAATGTCTTTAATACAGATATGGATAGGAACTCAATAAATACGTGGGTTATTCAACAATATTTTAAGATATATACGTGCCAGAATTTATAAAATGCTACTGATGTCTCCAGCTAAATGTTCAACGAAATTGGTACCTAACACAAAAAAAATATTTTTTTTATTTCTTATACTAAATTAATAAATATAAACTTGAACTAAATAAATACGAAAATTATTTAAATTACTTAAAAGATATATACTTATTATCAAGTGTAAAGTACAGCTGATTTTTTTTTTTTTTTTTTAATGAAGGAAAGACATTGGTAGACAGATAAATATAATTTTTAAAGATAAACCTGAATTAAATACAAATTAAATACTTTGAATAATTTCTATGGTGCTTGTTTGTCAGTCTGAATATGTTTAACATTATATATTCAGCCTTAATAAAATGATGCTGTCAATAATAGGGATTATTGGCAGCAGATAAAAAGCATGAAGTATGACATAATTTGAGGAAGATTGTCGTACCACTCAAGATGATACCTCAGAGTATGAAGCCATAAAAATTGACTCTGCGGTACAGCAACATGTACAAAACATTGATTCAAAACATGGGTTAAATTTTAAAATACAAATTCTTCAGTCAATATAGCATTGTTGGTCTCTCAAAGGGAAAATAATTCGAATTTTTTCCCATAGTTTTATTGCCAAAATGTCTGTGCAAATGTGTAATTGTAATCATTAATTAAATACTGCACAATGTCTGATTAACTTCAAACTTAAAAAATGCTAGTTTCTGATTACAGATAAAATGCAACTAATCTGAACTCATGAAAAATTCCTCTGTTTTTTTTTTTTTTTTTTTTAAATAGATTGTGATTATTCCGTAACTATTGCGTAAACTGCAAAGAGGTCAACATGGTTAAATTAACATCAAAATTTCATTGATATTCATAAGGACTTAGTAAATTACTGCTTAGTATATATATATAGTAGTTAATAAACAGTAGCATCATTAACTATGTATTTGATTTTGTGATTGAGCGGATTTTTGTGACTGAGGCATTTGAAAAAATAATCATATTGAAAAAATAATCAGTACAAATAATATATAATTTGAAAAAATAATCAGTACAAATAATAATCATATGTAAACCAGTAAATCACCACCATTAGAATGTCACAAATACTTGTGTGTGAGAAAAAGATTCGATTGAATTTTGTTGTTGTTACTAATCCTCCTGATGCAAAAAAAAAAAAAGCCCACACCAGGTCCAAAGGACGTCCATGACTAAGAGCAGCGGTCTCCAAACTACGGCCCGCGGGCCAAATCTGGCCCGCCCGTGTCATCCATCCGGCCCGCGACAGTGAATAGCTTATTGTTACTGTAATAAGTTGGTTAAAAAAAAAACACGAATGATAATAACTCGGTTTTTTTACTTGCTAGGTAAAATTTATTGACAAGCATAATACACAGCACATTTAGCAAGCGTATGCTCACTCAGAGCGCGTACTCGGTGATACTCTAGAAATTATAGATAATGGCAGAAAAATTAAAACGGTTTTGGCCCTAGGTACCTACTGGAGTAAACAGTATGGCCCTAAAGCTGGAAAGTTTGGAGACCCCTGCCTAAGAGCAATATGAAGCTTCACTTTTAGCGAGGAATCACGACGGCTGAAGATTGACTAAACCTTAAGACAACGCTCTACGATCATAATAAACCGGGACCTACGGTTTAAAGTGGATTCGAACCACAACAAACATCCATGTCCTCACCGGAACTCAAACCTAAACCTGTGACACGGAACGCCAGTGCTCTAGACACTCGGCCATTGAATTTTGTTGTTAAATAATTCTCTTCTTATATCATATGTACAAAATTCAAAATAAAGACATTTTTATCTATTTTACTATTAGGTCCTCGACTTAAAATGTTGGGTCTATACGTAGTAAAGTACAATTATATATCTGTTGTATAAAAAAAATTACTGTAGCGAGTATAGTAACAAAAAAAAAAAATTAGAGAATCTCATAAAGAAAACAGAAAAAATATTTGATTTATAAAGTTAAAATACATTATCGAATTACGTGACGATGTCATCTTTGAATGTTGGGCATTTTGATTTGAGATCATCCGTTTCTGAAACGACAGATATGCAGCCTACTTATTGTATTTCATTTAGATGAAGTTTTGCTGCACTCTATCATGACAAATTAAGGTAGTGCTCTGGCCGTTGGTACCACAGACTTCAGAATCGAATCATGGCAGTGGCATGGATGTTTGTTGGTGGTTTGAAATTCGCGTTAAACTGTAGGTCTTGGCCTAATTAGCCTAAAGTGTGCACGAGATGACCGTAGAGCGACAAACCAGGGATGTGCAAACTTTTTCGGTCGCGGGCCAAAAATCGAAAAAAAAAAAAAGTTTGGCGGGCCAAGATAAATTCTTCTAAAATTTAAAAAAACATTAAACAATATACAATTTAAATATGTTAATGGGATGAATGAAATTAAGATTTCATTTTTAATAGTTAATTATATTGAGGTTCGAAGTGAGATGTACTGATGAGGAACGAGTCTAAATGTTCATTTGTCAGTCTACTTCTGAAATAATTCTTTCTAAGGTTCATAGTTGAAAACACTTGTTCAAATATATAAGATGGAGCAAACTTAGCACTGATTTTTTGGTCGTGAGATATTAAATTTGGGAAACTTACTTTCGATAATGATTTGTAAAACTCTAACTTTGCCATATTTGGAAACAACTGCTTGAGATGATTGTTAGATTGCAACTCAATTAATTTAACCTGCAAATCTGACCTCGCTGCTTCACAATTTACGTTGAAAGGCATGGTAAAAATATCCAATTCTGTTTAAATGGCACTCAAATTCATCATTAAAATCACGGCACTCTAAATCAACTTTAAGTTTTTTAGTAGCCATTTTAGGGTTAAAATATTTTACGAATAACCCAAACAAGCACTAGCTACGCTACACTTTTAATAATTTCACCACTATTCACAATGATGCTATATGTCCGCAATCTTTCCATGTGCAATCAATAATATTAGAACTCGCGCCAAAAGAAAAAGCCTCTGGCCGGGCTTAAAATGCGCAGTCTGCCACATATCAGGTCTAATTCCTCTATATTGAATTCCCATATGCCTGCTCCCCGAGAAAGAAATAACGCTTTTAGCGCCAATCTACAGCTATAACTAAGAAAGAACTTCCGTTTTTAATACTTTTTACCGATTGAAAGCTGTATGTGCTTGCTATTTCCGTTCGATTTATGTCTTGTAGGACAAAAATAGAGAAAGTAAAAAGATAATCTGTCTTTTGAAAAAAAGGAAGGGAAAAAAAATATTTAATCAAAGTAGAAAAGGAGATGGATATATAATATATAAATATATACACTGAAGTGACAAAAAGTCATGGGATAGCAATATGCAAATTTTCAGATGGCAGTAGCATCACGTAGAACAGGTATAAATGTGCAATTTGCTTTCGCAGAGCTGTCATTTCTGTTCAAGTTATTCATGTGAAGGTTTTGACGTGATGATGACCGCACGACGGAATTAACAGACTTTTTGAACGCGGAATGTTAGTTGGAGCTAGACGCATGGGTCATGCCATTTCGAAATCGTTAGGGGAATTCAACATTCCAGATCCACTGTGTCAAGAGTATGCTGAGTAGTGTGAGCCATTCATGCATTCATGGACTTCATGTACCCAAACAACGATGGATTTTTAGTGGTGACAATGCGCCATGTCACCAGGCTTAACGACTCGAGTTCGCGATTGGTTTGAAGAACATTCTGGACAATTCCAACGAATGATCTGGCCAAGATCGCCCGAATGAACCCATCGAGCATTTATGGGACATCATTGAGAGGTCTGTTCGTGCCCAAAATCCTGCACCATCAACGCTATTCCACAATTATGGACGTCTATCGAGACAGCATTTTTCAATATTCCTGCAGAAGTCTTCCAACGACTTGTTGAGACCATGCCACGTCGAGTTGCTGCACTTCGCCGGGCGAAAGGAGGGCCGACACGATATTAAGAGGTATCCCATGACTTTTGTCACGATTTCAGTGTATTTCTTTTAATTTCCGGCGGGCCGGATTTGGCCCGCGGAAAGTTAGTTTGCCCATCCCTGAAATAAACCAAAACTCAGCACTCTGTCCTCAATTAAGGCCACACATACCCATAGAAATGACATGGAATTAGTTGTCCCATCCCCCACTTCAAACCTAACGGAAAAGCTTTGCGTTTTATGGATTTATCATAGTTTTATCCAGTATAGATAAGCTTTGCAGCCATTGAGCATGGCTTGTGCTGACTTCAAACCGTGTATCTTCAATTTGAAATATGTTATCCGGCCGAACTACTCCTACCTTTTATCATATGAATAAATTCTTAATAAAAGGTAAAAAAAACCAAATAAACAAATATTCTGGAATATGTACGGTAAAAGTGAATATCATTCAAAATAAAAGTCTATAAAAAATTAATTGCTGCCATCTTATTTTGCTGGATATTGTTGCTTGAGGGTTATTTCTTGGGGGGGAAAAATTCCTGTATAATTTAACAATGATCTACGAATTATGGACGTTACATCTTTTCAGCATTTTTGCTTTACTCAGAGTCATATCCAAGTTTTCAATTTTCTTATTTCCATGCCAATGGAATTGTTATAATTTTTAGTAGATAGTGTGTCTTCTTAACGATATTATATATATCATAACTATTTTTGGAAATAGTGTATAATTTACTAATAAATTATGAAATAGATAAAATGCATTTAACAATTAAAATACTTTTGATTACCAAACATATCTGTTTAAACTTTATTGGTACAACCATGTAAGTTGTTTTCTATAATTGTCCATTTCTTTACAAAAAAAAATTTATGGCTGAAATAAGGATATACAATTTTTTTTTTATTTTGGTTATTCATTAATTTTTAAAATTAAATCTATGGCAACAAAAATGGAGTTTTCAGAAATATGATTGTCCTTTTTCTGATTATTATTTAATAACAAAATCATTGCATGTAATTCTTATAATAAGCATAATCTGTATTCTTACATAATAATCTTGTGTCTGAAAATACTGCTGCATGTTATACATGCTATTTTTGCATAATAATCATAACTTATACTGATTATTATGTAGGAATAAGAATACTCTTTTATAATAATCATTACATGCCATTCATAGACTCATTTTCTCTATGATCTTGTAAGAAATCAATTATTCTTAGTTGATTACAATAGTCACACAAAAAATTAATTAAAGTTAAAATTCACAATCTTCTTGAAACTTTGCAATAATTGATGACATACGTTCAAGGTATAGGTTCCCAATCTGATTAATCTGTAATCTGATTGATTCAAGTAATCCAGTGGAGAATTATTTGGAATTAATTTTAGTAGTACTGAAAAATATTAAAAGGAAGTGTTGTAATTTGTATGCTTTGTCTCGCGCCAACCAGCGTCATGTGGTAGTCTTATAAAAACCATTTGGAACCAATTCAGAGTTGCGCTGTCGCCTTGGAGACGAGCTGTTGCTATGGAGACGAGTTGTTTTATTCCAAAATGAGCTTGTGTTTTCCAGTTGAGCTTTTGCCTTTGAGATGTGCTGTTGCCTTCCAAGATGAACTGTTACCATCAACTCTGTATATCTTTGTAAATAGTGTTTGTAAATCAATGAAGATTCCATAAATGTTTGAATGGATTGATCAATACTTCTCGGACCACCAGAAAGCTGCGGCTAACAAGAAAAATAGAACCACCGAACGAAAGAAACAGTCGTAGTGACAGAAAGTAATAGGCGTAAAACTAGTAATACAGGGATACTTTTTTTTGTCTCTAGCTCTGCCTATTTGCAAGTTTCTATCACCAATCATACTATAGCGTAATGACAAAAGAATTTGTGCATGATGACATAAAAAGTGGTAAACTATCGATTGTGACTAATTATCTTTGATTTTCACTAGTCCAAAACAGTCATATTTCCGAAACATCATATGCAGGAAGCAAATGAAATGTTCTTTTATACAGTTTTTTAGTGAACGTGCAATCTCATGATACTCAAGCATGTCCAAAAAGGAAAAAAGAGACAGAAGAAAAAGGAAATTCAATCTGATAAATATTTTGTATCTATTTTATCTAACTAATTTTATATCTATGCATTGTAGTACTGAGCAAATTATCTTATCCCATGAATGAATAATGAGCGCATAACAATAGGGTTTTTCATGGGAACTTCTCTTTATTTGTTATGGGAAAATTCCTTTCGTGTACATGCGTTTTATATGATATAAATTCATGGATCTAGAACGGATGAAAGACGTATACCGTGATTCCACCCTGTATAATATTAGTTAAGTTATTTTCAATTATTAAATTAATATAACATTATCAAGTAGCTTGCTTTTATTTTGAACATAGATTCTTAAGTCTATCAAAAAAAAATGGGATCTGAATGGCCGAGTGGCTAGCGCTCTAACGCTCGGTACCACAGGTTTCGGCGGTGCCATGGATGTTTGTAGTAGTTCGGAAACCACTTTAAATCGTAGGTAACATGATCGTAGAGCGTTGCGGGGACATTGTTATTTGGAATCCATAGCATATCTTCAAGTTACAAGCACCCTCTGGGTAGTGCTGAGTGAGTAACGCCGAGCAGCGCTTGCCTTAAGGCACCCAAGACAGCTGTCTAAGTGTTTGCCAGCTGCATCAAAAAAAAAAAAAAAAAAAATCTGTCAAAAAGAGGAATGTAGGCATGTCCAAAGATTCGATTTTACAGCCATTTTTATTCTTATTTCACAATTGGACTGCCTAACGTGCGGACCTAAATAATCTCGTAAGTTTCCTTAAAATATATATATTTTTTTGAATTTCTTTATCATAAGATTAGTATATTTTTATGTATGCCACGGTAACATTTTTTCACAATCAAATCAATCAATCAAGAAACTATAAAGTTGGACACTTGCGTTTTATATGAATTTCGTATCAAAAATATGACGCATTTAACAAGAGTATACATAATATGGGGCCTTAATGGCCAGTGGCTAGCTCTCGGTACCACAGGTTTTTGTGTTCGAGTAACGGTGGTGCCATGGATGTTTGTAGTGACCGGTCCACTATAAGCCGTAGGTCTCGGTCTCATATGATTGTTGAGCGTTGGGCGTAGAGCTGACAACCCTACCCCGTAAAAAAAAAAGTATCTCTCGTCTCGAAATCTACCTAAAATCTAATTCTAAAGTTGGCATGAGTGCATTGTGTCCGGTGGGGGTGACTTTGAAGGCGATCAAATAAATTTGTAAGAATAAATAAAGAGTTTTTGAAAAAAAAAAAAAAAATAATGGGTCTTGGGTTTTGGGCACAGTAGTAGTATTCAGTGAAAACTCTCCTCAAAAGTTTAGCATTCAATGGTTACAATAAATATATTATTTCCATGTTCCTGTAATAATTCTATTAAATGTACAGTTTCATTGAACTTATTTACTTTTCTATGATGGAATTTTAGATTTCCTTTTCCACGTAATGTTGTCCTGTTTGTGTAAAAATATTAAGAGTTCAATGCCGTTGAGTGTTAAAAAAATTTCCTCCTTTCTTATCCAGCAAAGACTTATTAAAAATACAATTACTTTACGCTATTTATTAGCTAATAATTATTATAAAAATAGAATCTTTTATCTGGTTAAAGAAACATTTGAAATTATTTTTCTTATAATAACGGAGAACAATGAACTGGCCAATTATTAACAAATTAGAATTTCCATTGTTCTATTCGACTTCGAAACATGACTCTTAATCTATTGCAACAAATAATTTTCCTCGTTTAAAGCTGAATGAAGATTTTTAATCGCTTAGAAAATCTTATAAACAAAACGATTCTTTTAAAATTGAGTTTTCCAATCTGGGAGTTTCGACCTTTAAAAAAAGGAGACAATAAAAATTAAATGCTCAGGAAAATGAGCAATTAACAAAAAAAAAAAAAAAAAAAAATGAGTTTAATAATTTTTTTTCGATTCAAACTTTAATTTATATGAATTACTGGTCATTAATTCCTGATCAGTAATAAATTTATGATTTAAAAAATATAAATAAAATAAAAATAAAAACCGGGCTACTGATTGAACAGGTTTGAATTTGATACGTCATTGCCAACATAAATTTAGCCCCTCTTTTGATTAGATTAGTAGAAATAGGGAGGGGGAGGCACTAATCATAAAATCCTATAATTGTTATCTATCTAATTTTAATAATGGGCTGTCACTTTTACTGAATTTTAAGAGTAACAAACGTTAAATCAAATGTTAATTTTCAAAATGAAATATGAGAATAAATATTTACATGGAAAGAGAGAAATTTTTATGAAAACTGTATTAGAAAAATACAGTTTTCGTAAATCATTAAAAATACTTTTCAGAGTCAAGTAATAATTAAAAGAGTTTTAATTAATTTATCCAATACTAACTTATATAAACCGGATTTTTTTAGGGAATTTTTTTAGAAATGTATGCTATTTCTTTGGTACTGTTCCAGCAAATTTTTGATACCAATAAACTGCAAATCAGTTTAATATTTTTATCTATCTATCTATGGAATTCTAATAGTTTGTGTTTAATAAATATATGCATAACAAATTTCACCAAATTTGTCAGAGATTTCTATAACAAAGCCTTGATCAATTGTGTAAAAAAAAATAATAATAATAATAATAATCGAAATTAGTTTTTAGTAGAACCGTTGAAAACTATCCTTCACTGCTTGCGCGATGACTTTGGCGTCCGTGTTGTGCGAAAAGCTTTCAAAGTTGGCGTTATTTTTACCTTGTTGCTGGAAAAGTGTTTATAGATTTAAAGCCAACGTAAAAGCCAAATAAAATATTACTAATCTACCAACTTTACAACCACACCTGAAATTTTGCTTTTAAAAAGTAAGAAAAATTTGCATTGGGATTTTTAGCCACAAATGTCCTGCAGCCAAATCTCAATTTGGGGAACAGAAAGAAATTTGGAGCTTTTTATTGTCGCCAAAACTCTTGAGAAAAGAGTGTTTGTGGTGTCAATGTTCAGCAGGCTCCGCTCTTCCCTCTCTTCCACCCAAGTCAGGAAAGCAGTATGTTTATATGTGGATAGTTTGATAAAATTAAAGTTTATTTTATTTATATAAAGGGCTAAATTCAAGACATTATAAAGATTTATTTCTCAATGTTTTATAATTGTTAATTCACTTTTTGAAAGAAATATGATTTTTCTTCTATTTGAAAGTAAGCCAAAGGTGAAAAAGATATATTTCGCT
>BPLR01003401.1:0-65822 GCA_021605095.1 Caerostris extrusa
ACATAATTGTTTAAAAAATGTACTTGCTAAAATGAAGAATGAATTGTTTCTTTGAAGAAATTAGATTTCATTTTGTTCATCAAGATTATAATCTATCATGAAGTTTTCAGTTGCAGAACGTATACTTTAGATAGGTATATTATAATTTCAATTTTATTAAAGAATTAATTTAGATTGTTTTTAAATATTGCTCTGTAAACATGTCCACAATTGATGCCTCCATTAGAGAATGTTTGTTCTACCACTTTTAATTTAAACTCCATTTGTATATGATAAAATTGTCAAACTGAAAATTTTCATACTTACCTGGCACTGGAGTCATCCTTGATCAAGAAGGAGGATCTCCCGAGCAGAGGCCTATCATAGCACTTCGATGGGCTGACGTTCGCCACATCCGCAAACTGCGGTTGCTTGGGGTGCATAATTTTTGGTAGTTGGGGCTGCGTTCGCGCGGCCCCAGATAAATCAATAGAAGAATTTAACTCCTGCTTGCAGAGAAGAGTCGCCGTGTGAGTTTTGCGGTATGTCCATCGGTGAGACTAGCATCTATCGCGAAACAGGCTGATTCTGGTTGTCCAGCGTATGGGGACAACAGGCTATCAGTTACTTCCTCCAGGACTGTAACTCCTTTGCCTACTGGCAGATTTTATATAAAAATTCATTAAAAACCGTTATAATTAATGTATTTTTTTAATACATTGCAAATCTATAAATTCGTTTATCATGTTCTGTAACAGCATTATTTTGTAGATACGCTGCGTCATTTCGGTTAAAATATACTTGTTTTGGGTCATGTCATTGCAAATTGTTCTTCCTTAATTTTTGGAAATCGGTGCATGTCATTAAATTAGATAGATTTCAAAGACATACGCCAAAACTTTAAAATAAATATTCGTGAAGAATTTTGAAAAACACCTCTGTGTAATATAGGATAGAAATATAAAATAACATTCGTTATAAAATTTTCCTTTTTTAATTTTACAATTACAATTCAAGGGGCTTGATGGTCGAGTGATTCTTGTCATTCAATTGAAACAGCCAATAATTACACACAGGCCACATTTTGATATCATACTTTTTGCAACGTATTTGTTTAACCGGTATAGTATTACTGCAGCATATTTATACACCGTAATTCATTTGTATAAATTAGAGTGTTACTATTTTACTCAATAAATTTTTATGAATAGATGGTCTAAAAATGTAATGATAGATTCACTCAAGTGACATCTTGCAATTCCGTTCGTAGATACGAGTTCACAATATAAACATTGAAGTTTAAGTATGTTCGCAAATATCATGAAATGCTCATTGATTGGTAGGAACAGATAGCTCCGTTCTTTAAATTTTTCAATAGGTGGCGCTGAAGAAATAAATTAAAAAGAATATTCTACGTATGTGCTGTAGCGATTTGTTGCGTGTATATCTAAAAAAAAAAAAAAAAAAAAATGCGTGTCGATCTAAAGTAAAAATTACATTCGTGTAATTGTTTTCATGAGAAAACTAAATCAATTGTTTTGTTTAAAATGCAGAGGTTATTCGATATGCTATTTAAAGAAATAGAAATATTATGCCGATGCTGTAATATATGAAATAGTTAATTTTTTTTTGAGTTTTTTACCTGTAAATTATGTTGCTCCTGTCGGTAATGATTATAGATAGTGCGATGAGCACACATCTAAAATAACTTTTGTTTCCTTGTGCTCTTGGCTGTCCGTCAATGCTGTTAATAGACGGTGCTTTGACCTAATCCTTTATTCTTGTCATTCAATTAAAACAGCCAATGATTACACACAGATCACATTTTGGTATTATAATTTTTTTGCAACGTATTTGTTTAACCGGTATAATATTCTTAACAGGTATTTTCCCAAAAGAAATCAGTTCTTTGTTTATAGTTTCACAGTTAGAATCTAAAAAATTCTAGTCATCTTTTTGTTTAAATTATAAATTAAAAGCATTAGAATAAAGTAATCTATAAGTAAATAAAGAAAAGCAATCATTTACTAGGAAAAACCTTAACAAACAATAGCGGAATAATCAACATAAAATTTATATTTTTTTTATGGTAGATTCTATTATTTAATTAAGAAAAATTGTTTATACTTTACGCTCTCTGTATATCACAATTATGAAATTACAGTAGTGTCCTTTATTAAAATATATTAATTTGATTTATTCTATATATTATAAGAATTTTTCATTTTGGTTGTTTTGTTATGTACATTTCAAAAATTCATTTATTAAGTATACACAATTCATATTAAGTACACACGCACACAAATAAAAATTCATATTAGGTATTTCTTATGCCAAAAAAAGATGAAAGTCACGATAACGTTGAATAAACATTAAAAAGAATTTTCTATTTTATTACTTTCATAGATGAAATCTGTTTCAGAATTTCTTTACTTCAATATTACATATTCTAAAAATTGAAAAGTTGCATATTATGTTTTTAAAATAACCAAAAATCGAATATTCTCTTGAAATTACTTCGAGTTCATAGCAATTTTTTTTTAATTCTTCAAAGTACTTACCACTATTTATAAATCTCTTTTGTTTTATATATATCAAGCGTGAAATAACTTTTTTGATGTCAAATAGGACAGTGTCAAATCTTAATTAATCGCTTTCTGTTAGAAGGAAGCGTAGCTTAAAAAAAAAAAAAAAAGTCTTATGGTGTAACTATATTTTTGCAATACGTGTGAATCTTGCAAAAATTGATGCTATTCACTGTGGGCGATGAACTTTTCATTCAGGTTGTTCATTTCAAACATATGTGCATTTCAAAAATTTATATTAAGAATACACAATCTTATTCCGAGAAAGATGGAAGTCACGATAACGTTGAATAAACATTAAAAAGAATTTTCTATTTTATTACTTTTATAGATGAAATTTGATTCAGAATTTCTTTACTTCACTATTACATATTTAAAAAATTGAAATATTTTTAAAATAACCAAAAATGGAATATTCTATTGAAATTACGTCGAGTTCATAGCAATTTTTTTTTTTTTAATTCTTCTAATGCTACCTACCACTATTTACAAATCTCTTTCGTTTTATATATATCAAGCCTGAATTAACTTTTTTTCTTCAATCATTTACATGTATTATTTGCGTCCCATTATCACGTATGCTAGCCCAGTTTGGGGTTCTGCTGCAAGATACCACATTAACTACAATTAGTGGACTTGAAAATAAAGCTCTAAGAATGATTACTGATTCTCCGTGGTATTTTAGAAATGATGGCATTCGTCACAGTCTTGCCCACCCTTCTATTCAAAATTTTATGCTCCAGCTTGCTGAAAAATTCTATGCAAATCTTGAACATATTCCGAATGATGAAATTCGTAATCTCCCGAGATACGATTTTACTCTGCCGGAAAATGCTAAACGCCCCAGGGCGGTTCTTTACAAATCACAAAGTTCCTAGACGTCCTTTCGTCATCATTTTTAGCAGCGGTTACCCTATCCTCCTGTGGAATCTCTTTTTAATTTGCTATTTTATTGTTTTATATTATTCATTTTCTTCTTAAAATTTTGAATTTGGGGACATTTTCCTTAACTACTTATTTCCCGTTTTTTGATAACCATGTTTCTCCTACTTATCGCCATGTACTCATTTTGACCAGATAGGAGTTTAAGCCCCCTGGGCACAAGGTACTCCGATTCCGATAAACTGTAAAGACTGCTTTTGATGTCAAATAGGACAGTGCCAAATCTTAGTTAATCGCTTTCTGTTAGAAGGAAGCGAAGAATACAAAAAATAAGACTTATGATATAACTAATATTTTTGCATACTTGTGAATCCTGCAAATATTGATGCTATGAACTGTGGCCGCTGCAGGTTTTCCGGATTTGGACAAAGCTTGTAATGGAGTTTGGATTTAGAATTAATAGATTGTGTATTTACAATTTCTCCCAAATGTTTAAAGTTATTTAACTCACAGAAGTTTTGTTGATGCTGGTAGGAAAACAAAGTTCCTGTTAAAGAGGGGCCTGAATGGCCGAGTGGCTAGCGCTCTGGCGCTCGGTACCACAGGTTTCGGGTTCGAGTCCCGGCGGTGCCATGGATGTTTGTAGTGGTTCGGAATCCACTTTAAGCCGTAGGTCCCGGTCTAACACGATCGTAGAGCGTTGTGGAGAGTGACATATTAAAAAAAAAAATAAGGAAAAATTGACTGTTCATATATATAGTGATTAGGGGATTATAGTCCTTGTTGCTTCACATCCCCATATACCACTTCATTCATCATTGTTAAAGATATCAAAATGGCGTTGTTGTGTGTTGTGACTAATACTCAATGTCCTGCCGTGCGGGACGGACATCCCATGAGTGATCTACTCATGGATGAAGGGAAAGGGGCAGCTTCTGTTGTGATGGAGCACTCGTAGGCAGAAGTCTGACTTTTGCTGTGTGACGCTCTTACAGTCATATGAGACCGGGACCTACGTCTTAAAGTGGATTCCGAACCACTACAAACATCCATGGCACCGCTGGGACTCGAAACCTGTGGTACCGAGCGCTAACCACTCGATCATTAAGGCCCCAATGGCGTTCCCCAGGGAAATATACTTAGTCACCTCTAAAGAGTGTTACAAACACTCTATGATCTTATATGTGTATATGAGGACCCTTTGACTTCAATTTCCGGTGTCTCCACTATATAAATGCGAACTGGAGCAGAGGTAGATTTTTGACACTGAGGTTGAGGGTTGGAATCAAATCCCAGCACCTTTTACGCTCTATATTCGAATAATACCAATTTTCTCTTTTCGCCATAGGTAGAATTTCCTAAACTTTTTTTTTTTATATAAAAAAATAAAACGACAAGGCTTTATTAAAAAATAGTGAATACAAATTATAAGAACTGTAAAAATGTGAAAATAATAAAACACCAGAACCTTTCTTAAAAAATTTTTTTTTTTTTATGGTTTTTGATCTATGCTAGTGTTCCTGTTCAGCTTTATCGTTGAACAATCCCTACTTTTTATGGCTTCTACAATTGGTCGTACTGATAAGCTAATTGCATCTAATTTTTTAACTTACATTCTTTTTATTTTTATAATTAAGAATCTTTTATTTTCAGTACAATTTTAACTTTAAGAAACTATAAATATTTTTTTACTTATTAATATTTTAAGCAATCTACTATATATTATGAATTGATAATATTAATTAGGATAAAGAGATTAAGGGACATTATCTCCATTGGTAATCCGTAAGCCAGTTACCATTTGCCAGTCGTTCAAAGGTTGGCAAACCAAAATACCTAAGATTAATTAACAATTCGTCCTAGTGTTTCAGAAACAAGAATATGGAATGCTCTCTTCCTCCCTACCTTTAAACAATTTGAGCATAAAATTGTCATTAATTTTTACAAAAGTATTCCTTTATTAACAACTCTGTATTAAAAAATTTTAGTAAATTTAATTATGATATTTTTCTTTTTAAAAATCGTAAAAAGTCTCGCTCAGTTCTCAAAATTCAGGGCCGGATTTTCTATAGGCTAACTAGGCTTCAGCCTAGGGCCTCAAGATCAAGAGGGGCCTACATTCAAATTGTTAGCAAAATTAGAATTACACTATTCTGATGCCTTAGACAAACTCTCTTCAAGAGATAAATTTAGGATTAAAACATTTATACCTATATTAGATGTACTAGAATCAAATTTAGGAAGAAGAGCTTCTGTTTATGATGATGTAGTGAAAATATTTTCCTTTCTTGCTGATCTTACATTATCAAAGGTAGAATTTCAAATAAGTGTTGAGTTGTTAATGCAAGAATACTCAGAAGATGTCAACCAAATTCTTACTGAAGAATTATTTCATTTCCACACATATGTGAGACAAACGCATAATCCCTCAAAAAATTCCACATTGTTGCAAATAGATTTGTATCAAATACTATTCAAAGAATATATTCAAGTTGCCTTCCCCATTGTGGAATCAATCTTACAGCTGTTTCTCAGTTTAATCGTACTGGGAAATGGTAATTTCCAAGACTTAAAAATATCAAAAATCAATTAAGAAGCACAATGACCCAGATGAGATTGTCTTCATTAAGTATTTTGTGCATCAAAAATGAAACCTTCAGAAAAATAGATTTGATGAACTCATAGAAGAATTCTGTGTGAAAAAGTTTAGAAAGACATTCTTCTAATCTACTGTTTCGTTTTAAATTTATACTTGGATTGAATCAGTTCTTAAATAAAATAACTATTAACATAAAATTTAATATGATATGTAATTTAATATTTTTTTTTTGTGATCTGGATTTTGTTTGAATAAAGTTCCATTTTTGATTCAGTTTAAAACTTAAAATTCATAATAATTCATACTTAAACTTTGAATGCGAATTATTATGAAATAAATTTATCTAAATTGAATTTGTTTTAATCTTCAATGTATTGATTATATTTAATTTAATTTGATAGAAAATTTGATAATTTTTATTGCATATTTTATTTTCGTAGTAAAGATTTTTATTATTTGAATTTTTTTTTTTGTAAATGTGTGTTATGTTTGATTAGTTATTGTTACAAGTACTACATATGGTGCTGAGAATAAATGTCCAAATAAGTGTTCTCGATTTTTTTGATTTATTATCCTTGGCACATTTTTTATAAAGATTAGTACCAATCACATGTTTCATTTAACATATTGATATATATCACAGTAATAATGTATTTTATTATGTCTCATGTAATTTAAAAAATTTAAAAATGAGACGTGAAAGGGCCTCATAAGTGGAATAGTCTAGGGCTTCTTTTCATCTAAATCTGGCCCTGTCAATATTCCTCATTAATCATTTGACATCCTTCTTCCTGAATTATTCAGTACCTACACTGAGTCATGATTTATCCTTTGTACTATTTCAGATTGTATTAATTCGGCTCTAATTGATTTTACTTAATTTTCTGTATTTAAATACATATAAAAATAAATACTATAACTTTATTAGTTATATATAAATCCAATCGTTTCATGATAATATTCTATGTTAAGCCCACAACTTTGCTTTGCTTGTCCTAAACCATCTGATCGCAAATGTATGCATACATACAATTTTTATTAACGTACAATTTGTAGTTGTTCTTTTAAAATTTGAACTACTAAACCTACTAAATAATTCAAGCAAAACATTTTTTACTGCAATTGTTGTCAAAATGTTGAATTTTGTATAAGTACAAGTTAAAAATATATAAAATATTTCTAAGGAATTACATCTTTCAACAATAAATAGAATTTCTCAGGCTTGTTTGCAGATAGCAGGTATATTGTCAGTGCTAAACGGAGAAAAAAAAATCTTATGCTTATTTATATCAGGTGTATATATATATATATATATATATATATATTAAATCCCCAACAAAAGTACAAATTGCAATAATAAAGAATTCTGCTAAAGAATAATTTTTCAATCTAATATATTTAAAAATAAAATCTAATATATAATGAATAACAGTAATAGTTATTCAACAAACGATTGCTCACATAAAGATTTTTAGCTATGTCAGAAACTATGCAAACTTAGATCTATTAAAAAATTCACAATTATTTTACAGGCCACATTTAAGTAATATAATTGTATTATCAACAAAATATTTTACATTGTACGTAATAATATTTTACATTGTACGTAATTTATGATAATAAAATACTCATATATATATATATATATATATAATATCCATCTAAAAATGTTAAACACTTATTTATCTTAACAAACAGTTAATTCTTTTGTAAATAATTAATGAAATTAAAATTTTTAAATGAAAACATTCAAGAAACAGGAATTTATGCAATTTTTTCTTAAGGCAATATGAAAGAATTTGTGTTGTTTCATTTTACTATAAATTTTCTAGGCAGAAGTATTATTTCCCTAAAAATATAATTGATAACTTTCGCTCCTCAAAAATTTGTAATTCAGTGTGTAGCATCATTATTAGAGGATACTTAAATTTAAAAAGGGAGTAAATAGTGGGACGAGTGGTGAAGCATCAACCATTTACAAGCCTAAACATGGAATATATGGAATCCTTGAACTTGAATGTTGGTCAACTTTTAACTCTCAAACTCCTGACTTATTATGTGACAGATTGAACCAATGGATATCTAGATACTTTTCACGGTTCCTTTTTCCAGAAACTTGTATTTCTTTAATGTCGCCACATTTTCTTTCATTGATAAAATTTTTTTTTTTTTAAATCAAAATCCTTATTTCCACCCCAATTATATATTTTATGCATAGGATAAGTTTATTTCTTAATGGCAAAACCCACAGTAATATAATAGCAGACTGTCTATTGGTTAGAAGTTATACTCAATAATGAATGGTTGATGAAGTATATTACAAAACTTAGACAGCTTTAGAAGAAAAACACCAATACATGAACTTTATATGTAGAAAGGGAAAACTCATATTTATTATCTTGTTCAAACGTCTCATAAATTCTACAATAAATTTCAAATTGCAGAAAAAACAATGATATAGAAAATATTACATCAATAAATTTGCTTTCATTATTTTTAACAAGAAGGTATTTAAATTAAAAAAAAAAAAAAAAAAAAATAGTAGTAAGCATTGTAGAAATTTGAGTTACATGCATATTTTCTTGATTTGAAATGGATAAATTAAAACTGTTTTTCTTATGTGGCATAAATTTAAGAATCATACACAAATTGTTTCAAGTTCAAGATTGTGAAAACATTGTAATTATTTAATTGAACCATACTTTCTGAAACAAAAGTTACTTTGTACATATCTATTTAATATTTTGGTGAGATTGATATCTTTTAAGTAAATTATTTCTCTGTTTAATAAGGATAACGAATTTGGTGCAGCATAAACTGATTTCTGCCGCTCCTGTGTGACATATTAAAAAAATTATCTTTGTTACATGATGTTTTTCCCCTTGGTGTCGACAGGTATTAATTTCCATAGTGTACATTTTTAAAACATTAAAAGAATAGACTATTTTACTTTATTTGTATGTCAATTATAAAGATTATCATAATTTTAATTCAGAATGACAACTGTAAAATCAAATGATGCAATATATTTCCCAAATAATTCCATTTAAATTTTGTAAATGTCATTTATTTAATAATTAAACTCTAAAACATACTTTTTAACATAAAACTTCCCATACACCACATTACTGATTATGAAATATTTATTGAGATATATGAATTTTTGGAATATTTCATACTGTAAAAAAAAAGGTTTTTATCTTATTCAAAAACAACAACAAAAAAAAAAAGGTTGTATTATATTTTGACCTCTTCCACATTTTGTTAATTTGTCAAACTGATGATGACTTAAAAACGTGGTACAATGTTATCACCATTTCAGAAGTACAATCAAACCTGTATTTATGTGATCCTTTTTTTTTTTTTTTTTTTTTTTTTTTTTATGGTATATAAGAACAATTCTGTCAAATGCATATTATGAATAAAAGTTAATTAAAAAGCATTATTCAAAAAGTAAACAATAGTATCTGTCAAAATAACATGCAAATTAAAAAAATACAACAGAATACAGCTCACCTGATATATCACCCCATTCACCAATGTTATTAAATGTGAGGTAGTCCTATATTGCAAGATTTTGATTTATATATTTTCTATGTGAGATTTTTTTTATACAGTCCCTATTTAATACACATATATATATATATATATATATTATAATATAGTAAATTGTTTTATAAAATCACATATATATATATATATATATATATTGAATGTGTTGCAAACAATATATTTTATAGCTATTTATGAAGTTCCAGGATATTTTTTTGTGATTTTATAAAACAACAATTTAATATATTATAATATGACTGTTACTACTATATACACTGATACTGATTATATAAATTGTCTATCTCGGAGAAATAATAAGATTTCTTTTATGTGGTCCATATCCCTTGCACACAAATGGGTTTGACTGCATATGCAATTTTGTATATCACTGTGCATGCTATAATTTTTCTTGTCATGCTAGGCAGGCAGTAAAATTAGAGATTGTATTGGATTCTTTTTTTAACTTATTGAATGCATACTTTATTTGTGCAACATCATTAAAAATCTAACACAACTCCAACTTCTTATAACAATGCAATCCATAAAATGCAATTGTAACACTAGGCAATGATTTGAGCAAAAGAAGAATAATAGAACTTTATAAGTAATAGTCCATTTTTTTTAAACCACGATAGACTGAACAACGAAGGAGTGAGGTCCAGGAAACAAAAATGACATTGACTCTATAAATTGTTTATCTGGCAGAAATAACAATTGTTAAAGCTTCTTGTTTATCATTTTAATAAGAGAGCATCATGAAAGCTACAAACTTATATTTAATAATGTTGTTATCAAATTGGTTAAATTCACATTATAGATGAGGAATTTCTTCTGCCATTAACTCTTTTTCCATTATTTGAAGATTTGACATTTTAAATTAGAACTGATATTTATTTAGATTGGAATTCAATGAAACAAGTTGATTATTTGGTGTGATTTTGACATCTGGAAGTCATTTTTCTTTTAGTTCACTAAGATAAGATCCAAAATATTGGGGAGATTTCGATTATTGAGATAGAGCTTGTTTGGCGACACCTAAGACATTTGGCGATTGCTTACTAACCTAATGCGCCCCAAGTGTTTACGGTGTGAAGTTTGGCTGTTGATGTGTGCTTCCGCGCAAAAAAAAAAGGTTCCTTAGATGACGGGTTGTTTGACTGTAAAATTTCCGTGTGGTTATGTGTTTCATTTTTAAAAAAAAATAGTTATTTTCAACACCAATGATAGGCTACTACTAAGTTGAATATTTAAGAAGAATAACTGATCACGAAGCTCGACTTAAAAATGAATAAAAAGTTTGGGTGTAAAAAACATGATTAAAAAAAAATTACAGAAAATGCTTCACATGGAGACAGAGAGAAAACGGTGTGTATATATATATATATATATAATATATAACAAAAATAATAATGAAGAATTGACGGAGAAAAATATTAGTTAAAAAAAAAAAGATGAGTTGGAACGATGAACAAACGAATGAAATAATAAAAAAAAAAAAAAATTTTTTTTAAAGTCAATTCCTACTTTTTTTCACTATATTGAAGAAAGTCTTTTATAAATAATTTTTATTTCATTTATTAAGCTTATCTAGCGCCATCTATTGGTAGATAGATGCAACTTAAATCTAAAAAAATTAAAATCAATTAATTAAATTTAATTACTGAATTAATATTTGAAAAACTGTATTAACATCAAGTGTCATCCACTAAAGTTCAAAAAATGTATTTGAACTTGAGTGGATGAATAAAAAGTATTTTATTAACGATTGAAAATTTGAACAAGATATGTATAGGGAGAGTGTGAGCTAATAGAAGGAATTGAAAAAAAGGACAAAATGGATATTGCAATTGAAAAAAAAAAAAAATAGATTATTTAAGATTCATTAAATAGACTATTAAGAAATTTCGATTCCATTTTGAAGTTGCGTAGGGATAGCTTCATCTACCATTACATTGAGTAAAAATGGTTTGAACTTTAATGATCGGGTTATTGGAATTAACTAAATTACAAAAGAATTTTCTAGAAAGTTTAGTAATATGGGTGTCTATAGTTTCAATATTAAGCGAAAACGTTTCAACTACCAAGTCCTGTAACCAACCTAGTCATTACGTGGCATTGTTAGATGGTTTGGAGCACATACAGTTGGCAAAGATTTGTAGCTTATCAGCTTTATTGTTGGTAGAATTAGTTTGATTGATTAAATTTGGAAGATTTTTGATATCAGTGAAAAGAGAAATGAATTCTTTCATTAATATAATAGCATTTTGGAATAAATTGAGATCTTCAATGCCAGGTAGTGAACTTCTTTGATTTACAAAAGTTGAAGGAAGTACAACTGCAGTTGCATTTACGTTGTTTTTAAGCATGGAAACAAAACTGATGTTTGGGGTAACTTGTCTAGGAGGAATAATTTTGGGATAGACAGCCTGTCTTTTAGAGTTGGTATTTATCTTTGGAAATTTGGGGCAGCCCCTCCAAGCTGCTAAATGTCCTGTAACGTTGTAATTAATGCATTTTGGCACCTGAAGCTTCCCTTCAATAGACACTCCTCTTGATGAGAGTATTCTTTACCACATTTAAGACACCTAGGTTTAAACCCACAGTTATATTTCATTGCTTCTTAAGGTCATCATTATCCGGAGAATATCCAATCAGCACTGCAGCATATGCATCATAGAGATTCTGTGCAATGTCCTTCTTCTTGGTCGCAGTAGTTACGCGTGCACAGCGTTCTTCGTCAGATAAATCGGATAGCTTTTTCGGGAAATATAGGCGAGGGTATTGCCGCACACGTTGTATCACTAAGTTCCAGATTAATCGTTCCTGGTGCCCTTCCCCGAACGGAGCAGTTGATGGTCGCATCACGCTCCATTGTCATTCACCACTCATCTTTGGCGGTCTCCATCGCTCCTGGTCCAAAGTCAAGTCTCCTTCCTAATCTTCAACAGGTAATTCAATCAACAGACTTCTAAACAAAAGTCGCTCCAAGAAACGTCACGGGCCAATCAGGATCTGAATTAGATAAGATAACTTTGCAGAACCGATCATCGAATAGGAACCATCCTTACTTGCTCCCGAGTTGTACAGTCTACAAGTTTAATGTGCATTGGTTTCAAAACAAAAGTATCTGTGTGCTTTGTTAAATTGGGAATTTTTAACAGTGGTGAGCTTTCTTCTGCAGTTGAATACTACCATTTAGCATAGTACTAAGTTTCCTCTACTGTCACGATTTGTTGTCTAATTTTTACATGAGGTGTTGAGGCAAGGCACTCATATAGGCCGTCGCAGGCGTCATACTTCTTCTTCGCTCCTGAACGAAATGACTGCAACGCACTCTGTAAGCGAACGCAGAGATGAAAGATCGATTTTTAAACTAGGAATGTTCGTTAATTTCTTCATGAACTACGTAATGTCATTAAGTCGTCTAATTATATTGCTTTATAGTATTTCTATAGTTTGAATCTAATGCATTGTAAAGATGGGTCTGAGTATTGCAATGCAAATTAATATTTTACTGTGATGCCTCATGTTATTATTTCTGCATGAAAAAAAGGGTAAAATTACCTTTGAGTATCAAAGGAATTTGTATTTGACATTGCAGAAGTGAGGCGTTAGTTTCAAATGCTTTCTTGGTAATTTAGCTTATGATTTCCAGAATTATTTGTTTGTTAAAAAGTTTGGTGTTTTTGAATCTAGTTTCTTTGGAAGCTAGTGCTGCTTCTGTTTAGGATACAATAGTTCTGATTTCCCATTTCTGAAGGAGCTATTTGAGCACTTGAACACGTTTGTTGATCGGAAAGGTACTACGATAGAAATTTCTATTTTGGTTAATAGAGACGTGTCGTTTGTCGTCGTTCTTCTTTTGACGGAGTACCTTGGCCGGTTATGGCCTTATAACTCCTAATCCTGGGCAGAAAAGTTCATTGCAATACAAAAAACACATGGATAAAAACAAAAGGCAGTGAGCATAATTATGTCCATTGTTAGTAAGAAAAGAAACAAAAAATAAAAATAAAACGCGGAGTAATTAAATGAATGGCGCAATTAAAAATAATTAAGTAGTAAGCAACAAGCGCAATTAATTAAGACATTTAAGAGAAGTTGCAATTTTTCGAAGGGGTTGTTAGCATTTTTAAACTGCGTATAAATATTATCTAGTCCTCCAAACATGTTAAAAAAGATTTACAATTTCTGTTAATACATATAGCGCTTTAGTGGTTGAATCAGCTGAGGTTAGTAGGGTTAGAATTATTATTATTTACATTTTGAGACAGTTTCCTTGGGACCGATGGCATGGCGTTAGAGATTTTGGGGGTTCCTTGAAGTAAACTTGCGAAGGATACTCCCTCTCAGACTGGCCGGGCTGGTGAAGGCGGGTCTTGCTGAATCTTGGCCCTTATTGGGAGGTAGGCGTGGCTTAGGAAACATCGGGCAGCCTCTCCAAGCGGCGAGGTGGCCCATCTGGTGGCAGTTGATGCAAGTAGGGTTTTCAATGCGCTCTTTAATATGGCAGTCTTTTAGATGATGCTCACCCCCGCATTCCATCTCTTCTTGTAATTACAGTTCTTAGATGAGTGATGGAACAGGTTACAAGAGAAGCATTGAGATGCTCCTGGCGTCTATTAAACTTCTCGACTCTGACCGAATAATGGAGTAGAAGATTAACCTCGAAGATCTTTACGTTCTCCGGAGGCTTTCCTATAGGTAATTTGCCACACCGCGATGGGGGCCTTGGTCTTTAGGTTGGTTAGCTGTCTGACTTGGTCTAACTTGAGACCAAGTTCAGAAAGTCCTTCAGCAATTTCTTCGGAGGAGTAGCTGACTGGTAGTCCTTCAAGCACCGCTTTGAGCTGGCGTTGATTTTTGGCGTGATGACATAATATTCGAGCTGCTTCTCCGTTAGATATTTTGCGATGGCTCGATGCACATCCGAGTTTGCAGGGAAAATCTTAAGCTGCTCGCCAGCAAGCTTAATTTGAATGTCTTCTTTGTGATGATTGCTGATTTCAGCAATGTGATCTTTGAGTTCATCTTTGTATCGCACCATAATGGGCGGTAGTCTAGGTTCAGCAGTTACAGTCATATCGACGTTATTTGCAGCATCAGTCAGTTGTTAAAGTTATTAGTAGTTTCTACAGGGTTAGTTGCATTAGTTTCAACACTAATTTTAGCCGTATGCCTTTTTGGGTGTTTTAATAAAGCCATCATTAGGAGCAGTTGCCGAGGGCCTTTTAGTTTTTTTTATTCTTAGGGTTAGGTTTGCCTTTAGAATTTAACTTTACTTGCGCATTATTGTGCCTAGCGCAGTTAGTTAGCGGACATAATCCAAGCTCACTCACCCTTTTGTTGCCTCTGCAAGCGCATCTTCAGCCTTTTTGAGTCCATCCATGGTGGGTTTATGGCATGCGGTTGAATGATTCCTCCGTCAATCAGGATATTCTGGCGCTTGATGATTTGTCGCATCATGTCGACAGCCTTTTCTATGTCGTTGAGCTGGATCTTGGCTGCAGTGATGTTCATGCAGTGGTCAGCTTCAGAGTGGTAGAGCGGCAAAGTGGACATCGGTGCTTCCGTGATCATGGCTTCAGCAGCAGCGCCGGAACTGGTACTTGCAAATGGTCCTGAAGAGGACCGTTCCCCGTCAAAGAGCGAGCATTCAGATTGGGTTGAAATTTGTTCTTAAATTCGGCCATCTCTTGGATTAGCTGAGTCAATTTGCAACCATCTTCATTCTCAGAATCCATATCAGCAGAGAGATCCATCAGAGCATCCGAGAAAGTACATATCTTGATAAAATCGATGACCACCAGGCGTTCCCCACTTGCCACGTGTCGTTTGCAAAAAAGATATGAAAGAGTTGCAGTATTTCTGATGGATTAAAATGGAGTGGTAGCAGATTGTGATAGGTTAAAAATGAATTTGATCAGTGATTCTTAAATTCTTTTTGGTTCGTGAGTCACTGGTACATCACTGGTGTGCAATAAAATATGAAAATTTTAAAAAGTCTAAATTTTATTCTACAAATGTACTAAATCATCTTTGAAAAATATAACAATCACAAAAAAAAGCTATGTAAATTTTTAATAATTAAAGGTTCACCAAGAACTAAAACTAAATTACTAGTACTCCAAAAGTAAGACCAAATATGGTATGGGACAGGATCGTCATTTTCTCGAGAAGGATGACACCAGTCATCTAAATCTCGCCAAAATTTCAAACTATTACTTAAACCCACAGATTGAAGATATTTTTCGACAACTTTATCTACCACTTTGGCAATGTCTGAACAGGTTGCTTCCAAGGAGTTTTCATATAAACCTACACAATGCAATTTATGCTGTTCACGTGTACGGCGAACAATTCTAACAACAGTCATAAGAGTATCTACGGACTTCCGTAAGTAGGTGTTTTCATCATCTTCCTTGCGGAATCGTCCTTGCAACATGGGCATCGTAGAATCCTGCACCATCTCTGCTGTCTGAAAATCTTCATAGGCCCAATCACATTTCTGCACTATCGCTCTTTGAAATGTCCGTTCATTCAGAGAGCCTTCTTTTCGTAGTATGACATATTTCAAGGTATTCATTGTTCTGCATGAAGAAATTGAAAATTTCTGAATAAGTTAATCCTCAATAAGATAAATACTCTTTACATAAAGCGCTAATTACAATATTAAAATGTATCCTTGTATAGAATTTATCTACAATATTACTGATTATTTTTATTGTTAATAAATAAGTAAACGTTTTACATGTGTATTAGAAGTTCTGCTATAACTTTTCGCGTACTGAACTAGATTTATTTTTTTTTTTGTTACTATAATGTACATAAAATGCAAACAATTTAATCTATTACAAATTTAAACCTTTAAATAAAAAATTTAAACTGTTTAACATATGTTTACATTTTTTAATGTGTTTCCACATTAGAAATGGTCTAAGCAAGTCCTAATGAGTCAATGAAGACCTACTAGTTCGACTTTCAGTTGCTGCTGGAAATGTGCTTGACATGCCTGGCATTTTTACAATTGTACGCATGGAGCATTGGCATGCGCGTACACTGTAAATCTTGTTTTACTAACGGTGGTCGCCCTATGAATCCTTAGTGTGAAAATATATCATTAAAATGCGTATTACTTTCGACCTTATTCGTCTTTCTCGCTTATCTGTTGTTCGCATTTTCCTTACGTGTGAGCTCTTTCAAGTACCCTTTCCAAACAAACATGACATTACAAAAATTGTCTTATCTCGGTCCCCTTTACCTGCTATTATATTTTTGTGCGATTTATTATACAGAATATATGTATTAAATATCGTAAGAACATTAAAGATTTATAGGTAATTCATTGTCCAAAAGACTTTGGTTGATTATTGATTAGAATTAAATTAATTTTAATCATTGGGAAAATCGGCAAAATTTAGAAACTTACTCGGTAACATGATATCCACTGGAATGTCTTAATATTTATTTCTTGAGAATAATTTTTCCCCACATTAATAAAAGGAAATTCGTAATAGATTTACAACAATTGATTTTTAAAACAGACTTCCTCAAGTTATAATTAAATAAATGCTTAGTATCATTACATAATTGGAAAAAAATAGAAATTATTAGCGATATGAAAATAATTGAATACCAGATAATTAAATTTTGTATTGAAATAATTTTTGTTCGTGTTATTTCTCATTAATCTCAAAGATATCATTAACAGTATTTTGTTTTTCAACCTTTTCTTATTCAATTGAAAAAAAAAAACCGGTTTGATCTATGCTAAAACTATCGCACGAATCTTGATAGGCTGGTTTATATTTAGATATTCTAGATTCTAGAATATCTTCCGATGATGAAAATATTTAATACGGCTCAATTCATTTCGTTTTTTTAAAGGAATCCAGTAAACATTCAAATTAATACAAAGTATGCTTAAGAAGAAAGGTAGGGTACATAAAAGATTTACTAGTTTGTAGGAATATTCGAAATAAACGATGAAATTTAAAAGTGAAAACAATTGACATGATTGGAAAATCCTGTTTTACAAATAGTTTATTTTTCTACTTTAATACTCAGTCAGTTCTGTTAAAGTGTCTAGATTATTTATTTTTCTAATTAGAGGATGATCAATATTTATGTTAAATTTAAAACATTCACGACAGATTGAATGCATCTTTATACCATAAAAAATTACATCTCATTTACATTTATTGCAGTGAAAAATATTACAATTTTTGGTATTCGTATGTTTTAGAATTCTCATCCTCGAATTTCCTCCGGAAAAAAATAATTAAAACAAAATCTTGAACTCGAAACCATACAAGTGTTTTTTTTGCTACTTCAATTTATACAAATCAATGCACAAATTTAATGTATTAAAATGTAATTAATATAATTATAAAAATTCATATCAAATGCTTTGCTATCACAAAATTGCCTACTTATTACATTTTGAACAGTTGCACAAATATAGTTAACCAACTGTGTAAGAAAAAACTAAAATTGTACAATTATTTATATTTTAAAGAAATTTTTTATGTATGTAGATTATTTACCTGTATTTGTCAAATATAGTCAATGTCCAATTCTAAAATCCGCAAAGTTGCTTTGTCTACGTTGTGCCTGTAAACAGCCGTTAACTAATAGGCTTTTTATAAGTTGATTATTGCAATGTTTCACCCTCCACGTGTTGAATTGACTTGACTGGACTTTTAGATTTATGCTCGTGTTAGCTGCTTTATCTGAATTTATCCAATTACTCTTGAGAAATCAGGTAAAAAAAAAAAAAAAAAGATAAGAAATACTGATTTTCTGTTGATCAGTGGACTTCAACTGATTTCAAAATTGAATGAAGACGCACCGAAATGAAAACAGTATTTTGTTACTAATAACTATAAGAATGCTTTATAACTATCTTAATTATGAGAACCGTGATTTGCGATTTTAAACTTTGTTTCAAAGTCTATTTTTTAAATCTCCTCTTTGGTATTTTTATAAAGAGATTTGATTGGGAAAAAAATCTTTTAGAACACAATTATTATATTTGGAACTGATGTGATGTAAAATTTTTCACTAATAATGAAAGTACACTATAATAATTACAATTGGTTGATTTTTTTAAACAAATTTTTCTATATCAATAATTAAATTTTCTTTTTTATTAATAAAATTCACTATTTAGGCATTTAAAAATTTTCTACTTTGAGTAAAAAAAAAAAAAAAAAAAACTTTAAAATAGGTAAGAATTTTATATTTCTGTTATATACCAGAATATAAAATGCATATATTTTATATAAAATTTCAAGGATCTTTATTTTCAAATATTTTTATACTTTATTATTTATATTCTGTTGCAAAAAAAAAAATTTATTTTATATATTTCTGTTACAGAAAAAAAAGTGAAACTTGGTTTTTTATAAAATAGAAATTAAAATAAGTTTCAACAGTTGTGCCTTATTATTTTATTTTTATTATTTTGGGTAAATTTTATAAAATAGGGGTGGGACATTTTTTTTTTTTCATTTTTTTTTTTTTTTCATATTTTGACTATTTTTGATTAAAATATAAAGAATGATCTTTTAAACCTAGGGAAAAAAAATTTTCGCTTTCAAAAAACAACATGAAATAATTTTCACAAAATTTAATTAAAGCATATTTATTACACATATACAAATTGAAACAAAAAAATATGAAGACAAGAATAAAAATATAATATATATTTTGCAAGAAATAAAAAAATGCTAAGTTATAAAGAAGAAAATTAAAATTGTAAATGTAAAAATTATGAAATCAACAAAAACAACAACAATGAAAATATACTTTTGATTATCAAAAGAAATAGAAATTAAAAAAATCAAACATTTATAATAAAAGTAAACTCGAATTAAGGTTTCAAGATGCCAAAGTAAGGTAAAAATTTTTTTTAACAAATAACCTTCTAATAGGTGTTTTTCATTACACATGCTACATACATCTTTACATATAAAAATATACAACATATAGTCTTCGTTAAAAGATCTTTATACTTTTAGCTCATAATTTTTACTAATCGGTTAACATTCTGGTTAAAATCAATTAACTGCAATAAAAAATTAATTTGCTTATGTTTATAATATTAATCATATCTTGAATTTTGAAGGTCACAAAAATAACATTTATGAAATCAAAATAGTTGTGACGTTCAAAGGAAAAGCAATGAATCTTTTGAATGAAATCTTTTTTTAAATGAATCTTTCAGTGCTCGCCTTCCTTTCTCTCTTTCGATTCTGCCGTATTATGAATCATGGAAATTTATCCTGAAAAGAAAATAAACGAATCAAAACTTTTTTTTTTTCTAATGCAGCTGGGAAACACTTAGACAGCTTGGTCTTGGATGCCTTAAGGCAAGCATCAGTTTACTCACTTTGCATTACCCAGGGGGCGCGTGTCACATGGAGATAAGCCACGGACGTGGAGTAAAATGCTGGTTTGTGAAAAAACGCTCTACGATCCTATTAGGACCGGGACCTACGTTTAAAGTGGATTCCGAAGCACCACACACATCCATGGCACAGCCGGGTTCGAACCCGAAATCTGTGGTACCGAGCGCCAGAAGCCACGCGGCCATTCAGGCCCTCGAATCAAAACTACATCCTTTATCTCTGCAAGCCTCCTTGATTAACATGCCACATTAAAGTCTCAACATCGACAAAAAAAAAAAGTCTGACATCAGTTATGATAATTTTAATAATCAATTACAATCAGTCAAAGGATGATGTGAATTTAGAGCGCTAGTTGGTTAAACTAGTGTTTTAACAGTTAAAAATTAAAGAATAGGAATAACGTTAATGTGTGTAACTTTATACAAATTTTGAAATTACCCCGTGTCTGACTTGAGCAAAAGTTAAAATTATAGGTACGTTTTTGTAATGACGATTTTAACAGCTGATTCCAAGGACACTTTGTAAAAGTACTTAAACCATCACCCGTCTGACTCGGGCAAAAATTACGATTATGCGTTTTCTTTATCAAAGCTGAACTGAGGAGGAGTAACTATTTAAATATTTTAAATTACCCCGTGCAACTGACTCGGGCAAATAAATTATAGGGTGGATTTTTTTAACAGAGCTGAACACAGGAGTAAAAGTATTTTTAAAACCACCCGTCTGACTCGGGCAAGAATATAGCGTTTTCTTCATCAGAGCTGAACTGAGGAGGAGTAATATTTAATTTTATTACCCCGTGTCTGACTCGGGCAAGTAAATTATAGGGTGGATTTTTTAACAGAGCTGAACACAGGAGTAAAAGTACTTAAAACCACCCGTCTGACTCGGGAAAGAATATAGCGTTTTCTTCATCAGAGCTGAACTGAGGAGGAGTAAATATTTAATTTTATTACCCGTGTCTGACTCGGGCAAGTAAATTATAGGGTGGATTTTTTTAACAGAGCTTAACTCAGGTGTAAAATCACTTTATTACTCCGCATCTAACTAAAAAAAAAAATAAAATCACAAAAAATCTATGTCAAAAAAAAAACTTTATAAAAATCTAAAATAATAATGGGCTAACCAGGGATGACAAGACGGCAAACTGCCACGAGCCAAGGCCCGAGCAGAAAAGCCATGACTATAGCAAAGGCCTGAATTCATTATTACAACATAAAGTAAAATTTATTAATTCTGTAAATAAATTTGTTAGTAACGTGATACATTAAATAAAATGTGTATCAAGATTTTGAACGTGTTCATTTGTATGAAAAATATATCGCATCTGATAGTAATAGTAATAGAAACAGTTACGCACGGGTAATCCCGATGCTAGAGACCTAAAATAAAAAGTGGGAATTCACGCGGCTACCCGTATGCCACTGGGACATTTTTAAATTCACTTGTTATGAAATTCCCCCGATTCTCGAATAGATACTGACCAAATTAAAAGTGGTCAACTTGGCAAGTCAGAGACTTCTAGAAAGCGGGTTTCGCGGATTATCCATGCGTCGCTATTATCTAACTGTCTGTTTCATCGGATCCGCTATCAGCCGTAAAGTTAAGTAATTAATTGTGGAAATTAGATAATATCACGTCTAATGTAATAGAAAGTATCTTAGTGGGAGTGAAAAACTAAAATAAAAATGGAGTCTGAAGGAAAAAAAAAAAAAAAGGACGAACAGTGCGGCGGAAATGAAGAAATTAGCCGAACCGACAGGAATAGCTTTGCAGACCCCGGCCACACTGATCCGACCCACAGCCCTGCACTAGCGATGCACATAATCCAAACCAAAAAGAAATGACTGAAATTGACCCGGAAAAAAATGTCATCTTCGTCACACATTACTGATAAGGGTCATTTTAAAGTACTAAATGATCAAGTGATCGAAAATGGACATTGCAAACCTAAAGGTACCTTTAATAGTACTTTGTTAAAAAGAAAAAACAATTATGATAAATTGCATTGAGGGACCCCCATTCAAAAAAAAAATTGCCACGGGCCTAAGATCTTATAATTATGCTACTGTGGCTAACTGCATTCTTTTAAAATTATAATAATGCATAAAATACACATGAATATTTTAAAAACTTACTTTAATTTAATAAATAAATTAATGATCCAACTGTATAAAAAATAATTGAATCCAATTATGCTAGAAACGTATGCTTTGTGTTGTATTTATATGCAATTCAGAAATATATATGTCACCAATAACTAGCACACAATAAATCGAACAGGTAAGGAGTTAAAAGTGCTTATTCGATAAACATTTTTAATTTCTTTATTGCAAAAAAAAAAAAAAAAAAAAAAAAGAAAGAAAGAAAGGTACTCACCTATTCTTTAAATTTTAGGTGCATAGTCTCGGCCGCTAATTTCAGATCAGTTTCCATCATCTTCTTCCATTCGTCAGAGTTCATCACCGCCCAGGAATGCTTCAAGATGAAGTCCTGCACAAAGCGCTTGAGACCCTCGTCGTGATGCAGGTCAGCAAGAATGAGTGCCGCGCAGGCATTACTGGGTCTTAGGTTGGCCTTCAAGTAGGACGAACACTTCTCCTTCAGAGTGAGGACTTTGTATTTGTCAGCAGCTGCATACAGGTCAGAGGCGCTGCTCCACCCCAGGTCAACCACGTCGGCGGTGTACATGAATTGAAGCATTCGCCTCACTGTTTCGTCGTCCAGGTCTCCGATGTCGCAAATGCTCTCTTTCATGTCGCTGGAAAACATCGCTTTGAAGACTGGGGACCAGGCGCTGAGTATGACTTTGTGGGCCGGAAACGAGCTGGTTTTCGCCTTCAGCTTCACATCGCTCATGAAACCCTCCTTGAATGAGGAACCCAAGTTTCTCTGCAAAACAGAAAGTTCATCTAAAATATTGGCAAGTGGTTTCTCAGGTACGGAATCCTTATCACCAAAACGAGCTGCCTCTGTTTCTTGCACGACAACCCCAGTGGAAAATGTGCACTCGCACAGCACAGAGAGGACATCGTTGGGCAAATAAACGTCTTTCGCGGCCATCAGTCTGTTCCTTGTCGTCTGAAACGTCAATTGCCTATGTAGTTTTTCGGGAACGTTAAACCAAACTTCACCCTTTACGCATTCTATTTTGTCTCCTGCATTGTCCAAGAGAGACAGTTGAATAGTAGACATATTTATTCTCGGATCGCGAGCCGTGAGTTTGAAATGAAGCACCTTCTCGAATTTTTGACCACCTGTCAAATAAAGATCCAGATTCATCAGTTCTTTATTTCCTGTAGTTGATTTTATCGGAAAGGAGATCGCCTTGTACGGTTCTAGATGGCTGAAATAATCAATGTTCCACACGGCAGATCTCGATTCCACACCTAGGCGGGTGCGAGCGTAAATTTGTCCGTTTTCCGTCGTCTTACCGTCGCTCCTCCACATTCTGCAGCGAGCCGTCAGCGTGTCATCTGGCAAGAAACGTGATCTGTTCCTAAAAAATACTTCTTCTGTGGTCGCAAAATTTGCCCAACCGTAACGTTCACCTTTCGGAATTGCCTTTTTAATTACTTTAGACTCTTTAAGGGCGGAACCATCTGCAGCCATGAATGACATCACGCAATCTATTTCTATGTCGTTCACACTGCTGGGACAATCTGCGTCTCTGTAAAGGAAATATCCGACATAATTCCCATCCTCGTATCCTCTTGGATACAGTGATAATGTCCATCTCGTTCCTTCCAATGCGTCCACAACAAATATGGGACTACGAAGAGGTTCTTCATTCTTCTGCCAACAATAACTCATGTTCTCTAATTTCCATGTAAATGTAAAACACTTTCCTTGTGCACAACCGACTGTCGCCATTTTCAATTACCTTCCGCGCTGACTGGAAACAACAGACGACCGAACACTTTGGAACAGCGAGTGGCTGACGAAGGGAACTTCCCAATTTGATTTAAAAAAAATGCTTATAGTATCTACGCAAAACGCAGGCGAGCATATTACGCAATATCTTAAAGATCATGTGATCTATTCTCGATAATTCGCCGATTAAATTTTCTTCTAGCAAAATGAATGCATTTCGCCTCTTGACTTGACTTGACTTTGAGATTTATGCTCGCGTTAGCTGCTATATCTCAATTTATCCAATTAAGTTTGAGAAAAATAAAAAAAAAAAAAGAAAGAAAAAGATAATACAAATAAAAATAGATCTTCAGATAATCAGTGGATTTTTAGTTCTGTTTTTATTTGTACCATCTTTTTTTTTTTTTATGATTTCTTCTCAAGAGTAATTGGATAAATTGAGATAAATCAGCTAACGCAAGCATCAATCTCAAAGTCAAGTCAAGTCAATCGACTTTAACTGATTTCAAAAGTATTAATGAAGAAGCACCGAAATGTCGTATCGTGCAGAACGTCTGTCACTAATTAATACAAAAAGGTTTGTGCACACACACGTAGAAAATTAATTAGTGATACTTATAGTTTTATAATAAGGTTCGTCGCATCAAATAACCAATATTAGGATAGGAGCTTATATCCAAAAGCCTGTTTTAGCTTATATCTTTGTACTTCATATTTAGTGAATTGGAATAAAATATGTTCTTCGGTTTCGGGTTTTTTGCAGCTTGAGCATAGCGGGAAATATGTTAAAACAAATCTTTTAAGTCTGACTTTAGAAGGATGGGTTTTGGTGCGAAATCTTGGGAATTAGTACTTCGTCTTTTCTATTGATAGGTAAGACTCTACGAGTTGGTGTGATACTATTTAAATGCAACTGATCGTATGGACCGATCAATGCGTATTTGCCTTTGTTCCATTGTTCAGCTGAGGTTTTAAATTTTATGTTTTTTTGTATGGTGTCTTCCGGTGAAATGCAATTTAAATTCCGTTGTATCTGACGCGGATTTTGCTAAGTAATCTGCTTGTTCATTTTCATGTATGCCAACGTGACCTGGCGTCCAGACGAATTGTAAGGATAAAATGGAGTTTTGCTTCATATGATTTCCAAGCAGTTTGATGACTCTTGTGGATTTAAAATTACAATTTCGCAGAGCTCGAAGGGCAGAGAGACTATCTGATAAAATAATATAATGATGTGATTCGAGTACATGTGTGGAAATTGATAAAATCAGTGCGAGAGTTTCACCTCTAAAAATACTATTGTAATTTGAGAACGTCCCAGATGAATTTTCTTGAGAGAAGTGAGATTTAGCCGGCTTCTTTGTATAACACTGAAATAGGAGTCCATTTGGGAAGACCTGTTGGAAACCGTAAAGCGATATTGTATACAATGGTGAGAATTTGGAGGTTGCAGGAACAAAAGGAAATAAAAATAGGAGAGCCATATTCCAGAATGCTACGAATAGTGGAGTTGACAATTTTGATGAGATGCCACGAACTACATACCCAAGAGTTTGCAGCAATTGCTTTAATCTCATTGAGTTTTTGAATAGATTTCTTTTTAATGCAAGAAAAATGATGCCTGAAATTGAGATTATGTGAAAATATTATACCAAGAATTCAAGTGTGTTGTTTCCATGGTTACTGTTATGAATTTGTAAATGACGATGGGGAACTTGTTTATTGTTTGCAAAATTAACTGCTTCACTTTTTTTCTGGTTGGAGAATGAGATGTGATACACTAATGTGAGATTTTATGTAGTGTAAACTGAAGATTAGAGACAACTGTTTCAAGTTTATAGTCACTGCTGAAAAGAAAGGTATTCGTCATCATAAATTAGGCATTCAGTATGATTAGGGATGACTGCAAATATGTCTCGCATATAGTTTGTGAAAAGGTAAGCGCTGAGAACACTGCCTCGTTAAACACCCTGAGTGGAAAACAATTTCATCGAAACGCAGTTTCTCCATTTGACTATAAAATTCCTGTTGTTGATGAAATTGTGTATCCACTTTGCAGATGTACCTTTGATTCCCAGCTATAAAAGTTTTAAGTTAATCCATCTCTCCATACGGAGTCATAGGCAGAATATATATCTAGTTTTATAAAGATAAAAACTTTTTCGTATTTTCGGCTACAACAATTTTATGGTGAAGTGAAAGAGTGTACATGCAGTCTTTAAAAGGAATGAATCCAGAATGATGATAATGAAATTTTTTGAAATCTTAAAGTTGAATGAATCTCTTGAGCACGATTCTTTCGAAAATTTTATTTTAGATGGAAGTTAAAACAATTGGGGGCTTGAATGGCCGAGTGGCTAAAGCTCTTGCGCTCTGTTCCACAAATTTCGGATTCGAGTCCCGGGGGCCATGGATGTTCGGATTCGAGTCCCGGGGGCCATGGATGTTTGGAATCCACTTTAAACCATAGGTCCCGATCTAACGTGATCGTAGAGCGTTGCGGAGGTAGTGTTACTTTGCGTCCGTAACTTATCTTCAGGTTAAGCGCACCTCCTGCGTAGTGCTAAGTGAGCAACGTCGGTGCAGCGCTTGCCTTACGGCATCGAAGACAGTTGTCCAAGGGTTTGCCAGCTGCATTAGAACAAAAAGAGTGAAAGCAATTGGACGATAAGATGCAACGGAACTGTTATCTTTATTTGGTTTGAGGATCGGAATAATGGATATCCTGTTAATGATTAATCACTCATTTTTAATTGGACTTAGACTAATGTCTATGCTACCTTTACTAGTGCCGCTTAAAGAAAAGTGCCATACACACTCGTGCATCATAGGTTTGGTTTGGTGTGGTTTGTTTGCTCTACGGTCATCTTGCGCACAAGTTAGGCTGAACAGACCGGGAACTACAGTTTAAAGTGGATTCCGAACCACTACACACACACCCCCATGGCACCGCCGGGGCTCCGTGCATCTTAGGGTCTGGCGGTTACGCATCCAGGATTGGGGAGCCCAAGACAGGCTATGAGGACCGTCCGTTTAATGTTTAATCTCTCATTTCTGAGCGTGACTTAGACTAGACCAGGGATGGGCAAACTACGACCCGTTCGAAGGTTCTATCAGGCCCGCGGATAGAATTTTAATTTGCCAGTTCGAGGCAAATTAAAAGAAATATATCCATCTCCTTTTCTACTTCGATTAAATATTCTTTTTTTTTTTTTTTGTTCCTTCGTTTTTTTTTTCAAAGGACTGATGATCTTTTTACTTTTTCTATATTTGTTCTACAAAACGTTTTTTCATTCTAATGCAGCTGGAAAACACAGACAGCTTGGTCTTGGGTGCCTTAAGGCAAGTGCTGCACAGACGTACTAACATTGCATTACCCAGGGGCGCGTGTAACTTGAAGATAAGCCACGGACGCGGAGTAACAATGCACCCGCAACGCTCTACGATCCTATTAGACCGGGACCTACTTTTTAAAGGGGATTCCGAACCACTACAAACAACCATGGCACCGCCGGGACTCGAACCCGAAACCTGTGGTACCGAGCTCCAGAGCGCTAGCCACTCGGCCATTCAGGCCCTTCTACAAAAGATAAATCGATGGAAATAGCAAGCCAAAATAAGCTAAATATGCTTAAGCCAAACTAAATATGCCAAAGTTAGAGTTTTACAAATCGTTATCGAAAGTAACTCTCCCAAATTTAATATCTCATGCACAGAAAATCAGTGCTATGTTTGCTTCATCTTATACATGTGAACAAATGTTTTCAACTATGAACCTTAGAAAGAATTATTTCAGAAGTAGGCTGACAGATGAGCATTTAGCCCTTTCTTTAGAATCAGTACATCTCACTTCGAACCTCAATATAAGGAACTTTTAAAAATAAAATCGCAATTTCATTCATCTCATTAACATATATTTAAATTGTATATTGTTTGTAATACTTGTATTGTAAATTTTAGGAAAATACATGATTTCCGATATATTTTCAAATCTCTTAATTGGCGAAAGGCTTACAATACAGCAAAATGCATGTCTCTTAATATTATGATAGAGAAAAGTGACTTATTACAATAATTTGTAAAAAGTGAAAAAGAATTAGTGTCAAATAACAACAATAATAATGCATTCGTTTATATGTAGCGTTTATATATGAACGATTATATGTAAGTGGTAATAATATATTCAATTATTATCTCTTACATACCTAGATATGTAGAGTTTGGGTTCGTCGCTCTACGGTCATTTTGTGCACACTTTAGGCTAATTAGACCGGGACTTACAGTTTAACGTGGACTCCGAACCACCAACAAATATCCATGCCGCTGCCAGGATTCGAATCTGAAGCCTGTGGTATCAACGGCCAAAGCGCTAGCCAATTGGGCTATCAGGCCGCTGGATGTGTAGGAAAAAGTTGGATATAATTTTCTATTGTTTTTCAATACAGATTTGTTTTTTATACGGTTTTTACATTTCCTTTGTTTACTATTTTTATTATATTCTGTTCAAACAACTATAAGAAAGCAGGAGAAATTGATACTAATCAATGTGTATACGAATGTTAAGTGTATATTTTTCATATATAATAAAAAAATAAATACTACCATAACATATATAACAAATTATATTCAATATCCATATTTAATTTAATAACTATTTAAATGTAACCTATTTAAATGTAACCTATAATAACCTATTTAAATTGTAATACGTGTATATTGTTTCTAAAATTTTAGAAAAATTTATCTTGGCCCGACAAATGGTTTTTTTTTTTTTCGATTTTTGGCCCGCGACCGAAAAAGTTTGCTCATCCCTGGACTAGACTGTATGCTATCTTTACTCATGCTATTAAAAATAAAAACCTGCTATCTATATACCCTTCTTCAATGCGCAACAGACCCATGGTTGGCCAAGGCCTTCTGCCTACTGGCAGATTCCGAAACATAAGATGTTTTTTAACGGGATGGGGTCGGCTATCTTTATATCTATACACCTTAAGATTAAGCAAACTAGAAAAGTAAGAAAAGTTTTTAATATTTGTTTTCAATGTTATATTTTATTTATACAATGTATTATTTTTTGATTTTTTACGTATAACATTCATATCTCATCTCATGGTTTAAAATTTTGGAAACGGAAGACACTGCGATAAAATTTTATACAAAAAGTAAGATTAATCCAATCAGAATTTTCTCCTCGCCCTACGACTGTAGGACCTGATCTAATTAGCCCAAAGTGTGCACAAGATGTCAGTAGAGTGTGAAGCCAAACCTTGTCCTAAGTGCTCAAAGTGTAAAGCAGGAATGGTAGTCAGTAAGAGTTCTTAGAAATTAAGGTAATAAGAGAAATAAAAAATTAGGATTTATATATGTGTGTACCATGAAGAAAAAGCGAAAGTGCAACGATATTGTGGATCCTCTAAAAAGTACCTTCTAAGAGAATTGCCAATTGCCATTTCGCGATGTTATATTCGTTCTGTTCTCATTCATTTTTCAATTGATAGTCTCTGACGTGCAATAATGACGTGATCGTGTTATTAAAATGCCAACTTTTAACATAAAACAAATCATGAAAAAACGCAACTCCCGTATTCTCCTTAGAGTGTAAATGATTATATAATAGTGTTTATGCAGAAGCAATTGTTGTTGGGAATGATAATAAACCAAACTTGACTTCTTCAAGGGTTTTAGATTTTATGATACAATTATGTCATCATATAAATTTGTTGTTTTTAATTCACCAACGAACCATATTAATTGAGAAATTCGCCAACATGTCTTGGTGACCTAATGGCCAAATGGCTAACGCTCTGGCCGTTGGTACTACAGGTTTCGGATTCGAATCCTTGCGGCGGCATGGATGTTGGATAAGGCTTCAGCCACGTTAAACTGTAGGCCCCGGTATAATTGGATCAAAACGTGCAAAAAATGACCTTACAGTGACAAACGAAACCAACGTTTGTTGAGAACAGGTAATCCGTGAACTGAAAAACAGATTGTATAAAAGTTATTGTAACTTGATTAATCAGGAGGCTATGATTTATTTTCCCCTAAAGCTTCTAGTTGTTTTTTTCTTATCCTATTCGAAACTTATCTGCTTTTAAAATACGACAACTTTCATTTGCTCTTAATTCTGTTTCCATTAAAAATTATTCCAAATAACAAGTTAAATCAAAGAAAGGAAACCAAGCCATGTATCTCTTCTCTTTTAATAAAGCAGAAGATACGAGTGGAAAGCTAAATTTCTGAGAACAGAATTCTAGAAAGGGATATAAGCAATTATTTCTTATAGTTGGCAGTCAGTTATAATGGAAAGCGCCTAGGGTCTGCCGTGAATACTTGAGCTCAAACATTTTTGAATTAGTGCGCATGTTTGTCACATATTCCCAGCGCCATCTAATGAAATTTTTATAACACTGATTTTTTTTTATGTAAAAACTGGGTAAGGCTGAATTGGGTATTCGTCAAATCGGTGGTATCGTCTGTTGGCCTTTCAGAATGCAATACCAACAAAGACCAAAAATATTAAAGATATATCTATTAGATAATTACCAACTATTCCCTTAAAAATTATAAAGGATATGAAAACAAGTATAAAAAAATTTTTTTAAAGTCAATTCCTACATTTTTTCACTGTATTGCAGAAGAGTCCTTTATAAATAATTTTCATTCATTTTTTTAAGTTTATCTGGCGCCATCTATTGGTAGATATATGCAACTTAAATCTAAAAAAACTAAAACTAATTAATTAAATTAATTTATTGAATTAATATTTGAAAAAACTCTATTAACATCAGTGTCATCCACTACAAGTTCCAAAAAATGTATTTGAACATGAGTGGATGAACAAAAAGTATTTTATGAACAATTGAAAATTTGAAAAGATATATATAGGGAGAGTGTGAGGCTAATAGAAGGAATTGAATGATATAAAAAATATTGCCCCTTTCATGGGGAGGAATTTGAAGAAATCAGTCACCGTGGGTAGATTTTTGGAGTCACAGTAGTGGCAATAACTGCTGCTACACTGTTTGGCATGGAATGAAAGAGGAGAGTAGATGTATTCATGAATATATAAATCCCTGATGCTTACCCACGTTGCAAAAGTTGATTTAGCGTAGCAAAGTATGGTGTGATCTGAACCAATCATTCGACACTTATTGACCAGATGTGTTTGATGGTCGACAGATCGGGGAGACGAATGTAGCCATGCAGATTGGTAAATAAAGAAAATTTGTTGAACATTGCCACATACTATCTCAAATTGTCCTGTTCAAGTGTGTGTCCATGAGCAAGCCTTGAATGCAAGGTTAGAAAACAGAACCCCAATTTTCAGAGAAATAGTGCTGCCTGTTCAGCGTACTGGTAATGTGTGTTAGTGGAGAGTGGAAGTAATTTAGAATATCACCTCCAAACTATAGGGTGAGGTGAAGGTCCTCGAAAATAACGTAGCCAACCTATTAAATGACCATCGTTATATAAAAGCAAACTCGTGATTCGTTTGAAAAGACAATTTCGTTTCATTCGTTAGTCCATGCCTGAATTCAGAGCCAAATTGTAGATGCGCTCTAAAGTCAAATGTAGTTGGCAGCAGTGGATATGCATACTGAAATTACCCTATGCTGCAAACTACTTTGAATGCTATGTGCTAAAACAATGTGTTGTGCAACAGGCCCTACATGACAAGCTATTCAACAGGCTATGTGCTTCCTACTGCTTCAATGCGATCTATTTATGCCATGCATACAATAATTCCCGTCCTAACGTGTGGTTCTACAACAAGGTTACTGCAATCGTTTTCAGGGTTCAGTTCGTCCCTCCGTCATCCATCGATTGTATATCCACATCACTGTACCTTGAATACGTGAAATTCGACGACTAATTTATTGGAATTATAATTTGTGACCTCTTGATATACAAATCTTCCCCTGTCAGTTTCGGAAACTCGCTTGATAAACGCCTGTATTGTTCAACGGAGCTCACCGAAGCTTTCAACAACAACAAAAATCCTTAAAAAACTTTTCCACCATTATAACGTTTACCTAGAAAAAAAGCCTTGATGTGCATCTAACCATTTGAATGCTGCAAAGGTACTCGCATGATTCAAATTTCCAGCGTTTTGAATGCTTCCTTCATGGTGGTGCCATTTGGATAGCAAGCAGCACTTATTTGTGTGTATATTTCATCTGCATATATAGCATTGATACATAAATTCGTATGTTTGTGTTGATTGAAAGCATTGTAACTTTTATGACAAATCAATTAACTGAAAAAAATTTTAAGCAACTAAATATAAATCCTTTATTATTTAAAATACAATGATATTTCATTCATGGATATATACTCAATTTTTTCGAAACACAATATCGTAAAATTCCAGAGTTAGTAACTTATAAGAATGGTAAATACAAACACTATTCACTCGAGAAGGATCATCTAAAAAAAGCCAAAATTCCAAAGTATCAATTAAACTCAGAGATTGAAGATGTTTTTCGACAACTATGTCTACCGTTTTGGCAATGAATGAACAGATTGATTCCTCAGAATATAGTTTGCCCATTTCAAGTGTACGGCGAACAATTCGAACAACAGTAACAAGAGTGTCTACGGACTTCTGTAAGCAGGTGTTTTTATCATGTTCCTTACGGAATCGTTCTTGCAACATGCGCATCGTAGAATCCTGCACCATCTCTGCCGTCTGAAAATCTTCATAGCCCCAATCACATTTCTGCACTGTCGCTCTTTTAAATGTCCGTTCCTTCAGAGAGCCTTCTTCTCCGAGTCTGATATATTTCAAAGTATTCATTGTTCTATAGTAAGAAAATGCAAAATTATAAAGAAAATATGCATAAATGAGAAAATCTTTAGAAAAAAAGCACCACTTAAACTATTGAAATGTTTGTTCGTTTCTAGTATAGGAACTCATGAATTTATCCACAATGTTATGTATATGTTTACGCATTTTTTAACAATAAAAATATATTCATGTGAATTAGAAGTTAGTCTAAAAAAATGTTGCAGTAAAAACTTGAAGTTAATTAAAAAAGTTTTCATAAGTTTTGAAATTTTATTCCAATAGCTAATATGAATCTATAATTAGAAGAGTGTGCAACCTTACTATTTGGATGCTGCTTTGAATATTTGAAAAAGAAAAACTGTCTCAACGATAAACAGTTAACGAAAATTTGATTAAAACTTCACCACATAATCTATACAATAAAACAAATAGGACAGATCGTAACATAACAACATATCGTAAACGTAGACACGTTGATCGTAAACATATTCTTAGATATTTTAGACGTATTATACAGGATGGATGTATTAAATATAATAGGAACATCAAAGATTTATGGGTTAATCCTTGTTCAAAAGACTTTGTTATGGTGAATTATTGATTAGATTTAAATTATTGGGGAAAATATCAAAATTTAAAAAACTCGTTCACTAACATATTCAGTGAAATAAGTTTTATTTTTATTTCCTGACGAATCATTTTTCAGAAATTACTCATTGAAAATTCGTGGTAAATTTACAACAATTGATTTTGAAAACAGATTGCGGCAACTTATAATTAAATAAAAGCTTGGTATCATTAAATGATTAAAGTAAAGCAAATTATTTTCGATTTGAACAATAATTGAATACCAGATAATTAAACTTCGTATTGAATTAATTGTTGCTCATGTAACTTCTCATTCTTTGGCTAGATAACATTAAATTGGTTTTTTTTTCAATGTTTCATATTAAATTGAAAAAATTTCGGTTTGAAAAATGCCAAAATTATTGTATGAACAGAGAAAGACTAGTTTACATGCAGACATTCTACTATATCTTTCAATGATGAAAATACTCAGTACGACTAAACACATTTCGTTTTGCATGAATGGAATCTAATAAATATTCAATTAATACAAAGTATGTTTACGAAAAATAGTAAGTTACAGTTTACTAAAAATTCACTGATTCTGAAGGAATATTCCGAATAAGCAAATATATCTGAAGGAGAAAACAATTGACATGATTACAAAATCCTCTTGTGTAAATAGTGCATTTTCTACTTTAATCCATCACCCATTCTGTTAAATCTGCTATTTAATTTCTAAGTTATTTATTGTTTCAATTAAAAGATTGGGTAATATTTATGCTACCTTATAAAAATTCACGACAGACGGAACGCAGCTTTATACCATGAAATATTGCATCTCATTTAAATTTTTATGATTTTTTAATATTTTTTTTGCTTAAAAATAGGAATTTACAAACAATTTTTTAAAAACTTTAATTTAGAATCTCTGATCCTCGATTTTCCTCCAAAAAATACAAATTGTAAACTCTAATTCATACAAATGTTTTTTTTTTTTTACATAATACATAAAAATGAATACATAAAAAATACTACATAAAAATCAATTCATTAAAAAATTAACGAACATTTTTTAGTTTTAAATTTAAATAAATTTAAATTCTTAAAAAAATTCCTAATACACATATAAAAAGTTCATATTAAATGTTTTGTTAAATTCGTACATTCTGCATTTTGAACACATACACAAAAATTGTTAACCGACTATATAAAATAGAAACCAAAGTTTTGCACTAATTAACATTTTTAAGAATTTTTTTTTTATGCCCAAATTATTCACCTGGATTCGTCAAATATTGTCAATGTCCTATTCCAAAAGCCGCAAAGTTTCTTTGTCAAAGTTATGACTCTAAAACAGTTGTCAACTAGTTGATTATTTAATATGCTGACTACTATAAGGTTTTGTCCTCCAAGTGTTAAAAAAAGCCAATTGGAAAATTTGGCGTAAAGTAAACAAATTGTTGACGAAAATCACAAATACAGTTAAACCTGTGTTATAGGTATGATATACTATATTTACTTACTTGGCAAATAAAATATCATGCCCAAATCACTGAGTATGCGCAATACACCACCAGTATCAAAGAGTTGAATCGCTATAGCCTTTCTAGAAAAGCAAGTTCAATCAAAATCTATATATGAATATGACAAAATCATTCTGTTATCAAAGGTGAAAATTGTTGACTGTTGCTGTGAGAGAAATTAGGTATATATATATAAATACTGTTGTATAATTTATATATATAAAAAACTAAACATCTTGTTAAAATTCAGGTTCTTGAAATTATATATATATACAAATTCATCTTCTAATATTCCCCAAGTTGCTTAGTTTTTGTTTATTGTTCAATGAAAAGGAAGGAGGTACTATTTTTTAATAAACATGTAGTTAGAGGTCAATATGGTACACATTCCTTTTAAACTCAATTAATGAAGTACAGCTTTAATCCTAATCTCCCTTTCAAAGCTCCTCTTGATATTCTATCATGACGTCATTCTAACATTTACAATCCTTTCAAGATCTTTCACTGTCGTAGTCGAAGTTCTCAGTAGAATCGCCAAAGTTCTGAAAGATAACTTATGGTCCAAAGTCACTACTTTAAAATACATCGAATCTATGCAAATTTTAATATAAGACAAATTAATTTATTTACCGACCAATTTGATACCGCTAAATAACTGGTAAATAGAATATATCATTCTGAGCATTTCGATTGCAGCATCCCTTTACGAGGAAAACTGACAAACATATTTCTGTTTCATAATATTGTCATTGATATATCATAATCCTTCTTTCACACAGACAAATTCACCATCGTTGTGCTATACGCAATATATTCTCAGATTTCCTCCACTGCCATCATTCCTGAAGATTTTAATTATCCGCTTTTGATTCAACATTTCAAATAACAGCTTTGACATTTACATCAATTGGATATCCAATAATAACTTACATATTCTGTACACCAATACACCAACTCTTATTTCTTCTCCATCTCGTATTGACCTCTTCATTGCCATTGCAGACATATATACGAATATTTATATTTTTCTTTATTCAATAAGATCTTTTTGGCAGTGATCATTTACCGATCAGATTATACTTTCAACTGAAAAATCAGACCGACCAATTTATGGCCCACATTTCACATTCATCATGAACAGAATGTCACATGCACATTTTCTTCTGCAGTCATTCCAGTCCAACAATTTAAATTATAATAAGAAAAATTGCAAAATCTCATCAACTAAAACTTTCTGGGTGGAGCAATAAAACTTAAAGGAACCTTTGCATCAATCGCGCACTCAACTTTTCCAGCTATGTCAGCTGCTTATAGGCCAGGATTCTGAAGCTTCCAGAGGCTTTAGGATCGAATACTGACGGTGACACGGATATTTGTTATTGGTTCGGAATCCACTTTAAACTGTAGATCCCGGTTTGTGCACAAAATGAACGTACAGAGACAAACCAAATTTCCGTGACTTTTGGGTAGCATTCAAGAAGAATTTAAAATTGACTTAACACAACTTAAAATTGATTGCTGACGCAACTTAAAATTGAGATTCAGTTTGAGTTACTACTGTCTACCATGGGAAAATTAACAAAACTATTCAAAACAGAAATAATCTTCTCATCAGCGAAATGATCTTTTGATTCAACATTTCAAATAACAGCTTTGACATTTACATCAATTGGGGGAGTGAGTGCTGGACACTCTAGAATGTGCTTAGGTGTTAGGACAGCGTTGGGACAATTTTTGCAGGGGATGTATTCCCTGGTATTGTCTGGGAGAATCTTCATCCCTCTGTAATAATTAGTTCTGAGTCTGCTAATAACTGATGTCAACTTCCTAGGGCAATTGATATCCAAACCATGGAAAAAGATTGCCAGGGCCTCGGAAGGTTGGACTTCTACTTGTTGGTCCGCGGGAGGTATTTTATTTCCCTCCTACCACCCATCGGAGACCGATGGAGGCATCTCCCGATCCGCCACCTGGGGACGCTCCTTCTAGGGCTTACAGGCTCCCCCGAGGATTCAGGTTTTTTATTTTCTGTGAATTGCAATCGGCTATACGCGCTGCCCCCAAGACTTCCCAGGCAGTGACAATATTTCAGTTAAATTAATGTAAATCCCTACACAGTCACAATCTCCAACTATATCATATTTATGATTACATTTAACTAATCGGCAGTATCCCACTACGGTATATTGGAACTTTTTATACCATTTTTTACCCCTCATCGTCCAATTGCCTTAATTTCAGTTTTAAGCAAAATCTTTAATCGCATTGTGCTCAAGAGAATCACTCATTTTCCAGTTCTCGGCAGATTCGATCATTATCATTAACGTTTTATTCCCTTTAAAAAACGAATCATTTCATAACAACACCAGCTGGTAAAATTGCCAAGAATTGTTTCGAATTTTTAGATTAGACATTTCTGTTCGGAGAGATGGTTTAAGATATAAAAATGTAATCATTTGCATACTGTCAAGGTATATAGTACACATGATACAAATTTTCAGCCTTTTGAGTGCTTCCTTCATGATGGTACAATTTGGATAGGAAACAGCCCATATTTGTATGTGTATATTGTTTTTTGTTTTTTTTTACTTCATTTTTAACATTTTAAAGTACTGCATGAATTTAATCATCAATTGAACAGTGTAATGTTCTATTAAACGCTTAAATTATTTCGGTATCACAAAAATAAAAATCGCAGTTGACTCTATATTTTTAAATAATAATTTAATGTAGCAGTGCTCAGATAAATATTTTTAAAAAATTGCAATACGAAAGTGACTACTTTATCACTTCTTTGAATGAACTCTCTATGAAAACAACATTATATTTTGAATTTGGTACCATTTACAATAAGCCAGTTTCCAATATTTTAGTGTGCAATATTTCATTATTTTTATGTATCTCAATCTTGAAAATTGGAAACAGACATAAAATGTCATTTTTTTCTATCATATAAACTGTACCAAATCCCTGACTAATTTATTTGGTCACTTAATCTTGGATATTACCTAATGCGTATTCATAAGAAATTTATTTTTTTTAATTAAATGTTTTTATTAATCCTTCATATACAAAGTAAGAAATATGTGGCTTTATCTAAATCAAAAGAACTCAAAAATACCAAATTCACGTTCATTTGTTAAACATAGTGATGGACGAGCAATAGTAAAGGGGTATATAAGACGCTCTAGTACCTTGAAATACATTCTATCGTAATTTTCTTCAATTTTTTTTAATTACTGTACATAATGAAAAACATTTAGAGAAAAAAAGCTGGATCTAAAGAATCTTATGACACTTCCTTTTAAACAAACTAAATTCCAATAAGAATTTCCCGAATGATATTAAGGTAATTCAATTTACATAACAAAATTTTATAATTTATTCTGCATTAACTGTAAGGGTCATCTATTCTAAATTTGCCATCCCTAATCTCAGAGTAACTCAAAAATATTTTCAATGACGAAATAAGTAACTAAACATAAATCCTTTATTTAAGATTTAAAATACAATGATATTTGATTTACTGAAATAGACCAAATATTTGAAGACAAAACTGATATATTCCAGAATTTGTGAAAGAAGACAAGGTTTGGGCGTACGATCAACATTTTCTCGAGAACGATCAAACCAATCATCTAAATCTCGCCAAAATTTCAAACTATTACTTAAACCAAGAGATTGAAGATATTTTTCGACAACTTTATCTACCACTTTGGCAATGACTGAACAGGTTGTTTCCTCAGATTTTTTATATAAATGTGCACGATGCAATTTGTGCTGTTCACGTGTACGACGAACAATTCTAACAACAGTCATAAGAGTATTTACGGACTTCTGCAAGCAGGTGTTTTCATCATCTTCCTTGCGGAATCGTTCTTGCAACGTGCGCATCGTAGAATCCTGCACCATCTCTGTCGTCTGAAAGTCTTCATAGGCCCAATCACATTTCTGCACTATCTCTCTTTTAAGTGTCCGTTCCTTCAGAGAGCCTTCTTCTCTGAGTCTGACATATTTCAAGGTATTCATCGTTCTATATAAAAAAATGAAAATTTATAAATAAATTAAGAAATTATCTGAAGGAGAAAACAATTGACATGATTGCAACATCCTGTATTGTAAATAGTTTATTGTTCTACTTTAATCCCTCCCCCATACTGTTAAAGTGTTTAGTTAACTCCTAGATCACACTTTTTTCTTATTAGAGAATCAACAATATTTATATTAACTTTAAACATTCACGACAGAGGAATTGCATCTTTATACCCTAAAATATTACGTCTCATTTACGTTTTTAGGATTTTCTATGTTTTTATTTCAAGAAAACAGGAATATACCAACAGTTTTGAAAAGTTTTGCTTTAGAAAGGTAAGTTCACTCAAAGTCTACAAAAGATTGTCATCCAGTTATCAAAGTTGAAAATTGTTGATTGTCGCTATGATCGCGATTAAGTAACAGTAACATATATAATTTGACCACCAAGTCTCGAGAATATCACGGTAAAACCAGCGTCATCACATCACACCCCTATTTTTTACCTAAATTTTGAACGAAAACCTCCCAAAACGGAAATCGGGAAGTTCTAATCCAACTTTCAACTCCTCACATCCACGCGCTGGAGCTCAGTACCACAGGCTTCACGTTCGAAATTTGATGGTGGCATGGATATTTGTTAATGGTTCGGAATCCATATTAAGCTGTAGGTCCCGGTTAGTTTAGACCTAGAGTGCACAAAATGATCGTACTGAGACAAACCAAAATTCCCGCGACCGTTGGATACCATACAAGAAGATTTTTGTCAAACATTGTTTTTTAATACCACAACTTAAAAGTTAAAATTGAGATTCTATTTCAATTTCTAATGTCTATAATGGAAAAAATTGTCAAAACTCTTCAAAACAGAAATAAGCATCTCGTCAGAGACAAGATCATTTGTACTAAAGCTAATCACTACTCCGACTCAACATGCAAATCCTTTGGCATCCCAATTCAATGAACACCCCGACAAACAATGGGTTAACCTTGATCTTTGAGACGTTTTCTTTCATCGCTATTGTAGGTCCTTTATATTCGGTGAATTACAAACTGCTATACGTGCTGCTCTCAGTACTTTCCCATGAAGTGATAATATTCCAGCTAAATTAATTTTATTCCTTTACCGTCACATTCTCTATATAATATTTTTTTAATACATTTGATTGGCCGCCAGCATCCCAAAATAGTACAAATATTTGCAATAATCAAAAAGACATCACTTCCATAACCTCTCGCCGTCCAATTGCCTTAATTTCAGTTTTAAGCAATATCTTTGAAAGCATTGTACTCAAGAGAATCATTCATTTTCAGTTCTCGACAAATTCAATCATTATCATTACAGCTTTATTCCTTTTAAGAAACGTGTCCCTTCATAAGACAACCGGCTCTTAAAATTGCCAGGAATTGTTTCGTCTTTTTTTTTTTAAATCAGATATTTCTACGACTTATGATTCTGTTCGGAAATATGTTTTAAGATATAAAAAAGTAATAATTTGTATACTGTCAAGGTATATGCATGATACAAATTTCCAGCCTTTTGAGATGCTTCCTTTGTGCTTGTGCAAATTATATAGCCAGCAGCACTTATTTGTATGTGTATATCGTATTTGTATTTATAGTATTCATATATTCGTAAGTTTGTGTTAATTGAAAGCATTGTATTTTTTTTGTGAAAAATCAGTTTTAATTGTTTTAAAAGGTGAATATTATAAATACAGAACTAATTGCATTCTCAAATCATTACAAACTGTATTATCAATTAGCTTGCATTACTACTTCATACAAAATTTATTTTAATTGAAGAAAATTTCGGGCAATTAGTTTTACAATAATGAAATATAGAATCTTGCAAAAAAAAAATTTCAAAAATAAAAAAGTGTCACAATTATGTTGCTTAATATAATTTAAATAAAAAAAATATATATATATAAATTTTTATTTGTAATTTAATGCAAATTATAGTAAAGTGTTCTACTTAGCTTATGTACAAATCCCTTTTTCCATCTGTACAAAGTGCTTACGCTTATTAAGTACTGTTAAATCATCAGTTGAAGAGTGCTATGTTCTATAAAGCGCTTAAATAGTCTCAATTTCACAAAAAATAAAAATGGCAGATGACTTTTATAAATAGTGCATTTCCATATCAACCACTGCTGTATATTTTAAAAATTAATTTAAGGAAGCAATGGTCAGGTAAATATTAAAAAAATATTGCGATACAAAAGTGACTACTTGATCACGTATTCTTGGAATGAACTCTCCGACAAAACAAAAATGTTTTGAATTTGGTAACATTTACAGTAAGTCAGTTTTCAATATTTCAGTGTGCAATATTGCTTTCTTCCATGTATCTAAATAGTAAAAATTGGAAGACACAAAATGGAAAATTGGAAAACAAAAAACAAAACAAAATTGGAAAACACAATTTTTCTATTTTATAAATTGTACCAAATCATTGACCAATTTTGTTTAACCCTTAATCTTGGCGTATCTTAATCTAATGCGTATCCATAAAAATATATTTTATTAATTAAATGTTTTTATTAATCCTTCATATACAAAGTAAGAAATATGTGCGTTTATCTAAATCAGAATGCCTCCAAAATACCAAATTCTCGTTCAGTTCTTGAACATAGTGATGGAGGAGTTATAGTAAGGGGTATACTAGATGCTGCAGTAACTTGAAATACATCCTATCATAAATTTCTTTTATTTATAAAATTCATTATACATAATAGAAAATATTTAGAGAAAAAGCTGGATCTAAACAATCTGGTGGCACTTCCTTCTATACAAAATAAATTTGAATAAGAATTCATCGAATGATATAGTATTAAATCTTTTTAAATAACACAATTTTATATTTTATTCTGCATTAACGATAAAGGTCATCTGTTCTAAATTTGCCATCCTAATCTCAGAGTAACTCACATTTCTTTTTTAATCACGAGGCAAGAAACTAAATATAAATCCTTTATTCAAGATTTAAAATACAATGGTATTTCATTTGTAGAAATATTCTCAAATATTTGCAGACCAAACTAAAATATTCCGTAATTTGTGAAATACGATAAGATATGGGAATAGGATCGTCATTTTCTCGAGAAGGATACCAATCATCTAAAAATTGCCAAAATTTCAAACTATTACTGAAACCCATAGATTGCAGATATTTTTCGACAACTTTATCTACCACTCTGCCAATGATTGAACAGGTTGTTTCCTCAGATTTTTCATATAAACTTGCACAATGCAATTTATGCTGTTCACATGTGCGGCGAACCATTCTACCCACAGTAACAAGAGTATCTACGGACTTCTGTAAGCAGGTGTTTTTATCATCTTTCTTGCGGAATCGTTCTTGCAACAGGCGAATCGTGGAATCCTGCACCATCTCTGTCGTCTGAAAATCTTCATAGGCCCAATCACAATTCTGCACTATAGCTCTTTTAAATGTCCGTTCATTCAGAGAGCCTTCTTCTCTGAGTCTGATGTATTTTAAGGTACTCATAGTTCTGCATGAAGAAAATGAAAATTTTTAAATAAATTAAGCCTCAATAAGATAAATACTTTTTACATAAAGCGCTACTTACAAATATTAAAATGTATTTTTGTATAGAATTTATCCACAATATTACTGATTCTTTTTATTGTTAATAAATAAGTAAACGTTATGCATGTGCATTAAAGATAACATGGATGATCTACTCAGAACGATAGCGGATTTTCGCAACAACTTTGAAGCTGATTTCCCTACCAACCATGAAGTTCGTTCTACGACGTTGAACGGCCCTCTTCAGGGCCATTTGGAAGTACCCGATACCGGCGCTGCCATTGAAGTCGAGATGAACAACTCGCCACTGACCACCGTGCCGCTCAACAACTCGGAAGCCGATCACTGTCAGCAAATTACTGCAGCCGAGGCGCACCTTAAAGACAAGACGAAGGCCAAAGACATGATGATGCGATTTATTGACCAGCAACAGATTCTCATCGATAGTGGAATCGTCGAACCCAGCAGCTTAAAAGCCTCCATGGACGCCCTCAAGAAAGCTGAGACAGCTTTCGCAGACTCCGAAAAAAAGGGTAAGTGAGCTTGGTTCATGTCCACTCACTAACTGCGCTAGGCACAGTAATGCTAAAGTAAAAAATAATTTAAAAGTAAAAACTAACACTAAAACTAAGAAAACTAAAAGACCTGCCGCTACTAATGATAATGATGGATTTGTTAAACCGCCTAAAAGGCATACCGCTAGAATTAATGTTGAGAGTAATTTAAATAACCCTCTAGATACCGCAAATAAATTCACTAACCTAAATGCTGATGAGACCGAAGTTGAAATAGATTCGGAAATGATTGAAGCGCCTGAACCCAAATTGCCGCCTATTATGGTGCGCTACACGGACAACCTGAAGGACCAGATTGCTGAGATCAGTAATCAATTCGAAGATGATGTCAGGATCAAGCTTGCTGGTGAGCAGCTGAAAATTTTTCCCGCAAACTCTGATCTACACAGAGCCATCACTAAATATCTTACTCATGGGAAAATCGAATTCTACGTCATCACCCCTAAGAATCAACGCCCGCTTAAAGCGGTGCTAAAAGGCCTCCCTGTCAGCTATTCCGCTGATGAGATCGCCACTGGACTTGCTGAACTTGGTCTCAAGATAGACCAAGTCCGTCAATTAACAAATCTGAAGACCAAGGCACCTATCCCAGTGTGGCAAATTGTTTATCGAAAAGCCCCTGAAAACAACAAGATCTTCGAGGTAAATCGCCTCCTTCACTTCTCGGTCAGAGTGGAGAAATTCAACCGCAAACCAGGAGCGTCGCAATGCTTTTCCTGCAATCTGTTTCACCATTCGTCCAAAAACTGCAGCTACAAAAAAAAAGATGCCTAAAATGTGGGGGAGAACATTATATTAAGAACTGCCATATGAAAGAAAGAATCGAAAATCCAAAATGCATCAATTGCCATCAGATGGGGCACCTCGCCGCTTGGAGAGGATGCCCAATGTTCCCCAAGCCTAGCCTCCCGGTCAATCAGAACCAAGAAGCGCCAAGGACTGCCTTCAACAGCCGGCCAGTTACCGAGGGTGTCTCCTATGCAAGTTTCTTCAAAGGAACCCCGAAAAATACCATACCATCGGTCTCGGAGCAATCTATTCCTAATAATACTAATACTGCTAACTTAACTGCTGATTCTGCTTCTAAAGCTCTGTACGTTCTTTCTGAACTCGTAAATATTTTTAATATGATAGGAGGATTAAATAACTTCTATAATCAACTTAAAAACGCCAATAGCCCAGCTAATAAGATCCAAGCACTATTTAAATGCTTTAATTAATTGCCTCGTTGCTTTTTAGTTAATTGTTTTTTAATTTTGCCATGTTTTTGATTACTCCTCCTATTGCTTCTCCCTTTTTGTCATTTTTTTTCTCTGTTACTAACATGGACATAATCATTGCTCACTGCCTCTTTTTTACCAATGTGTTTCTATTTGCCATGTGTTTTATCTAGCCAGATTAGGAGTTCAGGCCATAATGGGCCAAGGTACTTCGTAAAAATAGACTGACTTATGTGCATTAAAAGTTCTGCTATAACGTTTCGCATAATGAACTAGATTTTTTTTTTTTTTAACTATAGTACACATAAAATGCAAATAAATTTAAACTATTACAAATATAAACCATTAAATAAACAATTTAAACTTTTTAATAACTGTTTACATTTTTTAATTACTTAAAAATATTTAGAAATTAAATATTAAATTACACATTTCTTAATTCAGTGGATTGAAATTAAAATTCATTTGACAAACAGTCAAGTAAACAGAGAGCCTTCTTCTCTTAGTCTGATATATTTTAAGATATTCATCGTTCTGTATAAAGAAAACGAAAATTTATAAAAAAATTAAGCCTAAATAAGATAAAAATTCTCCAAAAAAAGCATTACTTACTAATATTAAAATGTTTATTTTTTGTAATGTTCATAAATATAAAAAAATATCAATAATGTCGATAGATCTATGTGTTTCTTATTTAAAAAAATGTTTTGAAACGACAAAATCTTTATTCCAGTAAAAGATATTTTTATTAAACAGGATGAGAAATCATTCAGATGTTTCCCTTCATTTTTATGCTGCTTTGCAAGCAGAATTTGAAGTAAAAAACTACCACAAGGATAAATATTAATATAGTTTTTAATTAAAAATGCATAATTTTATACGTCTACTACAAAAAAAAAATAAGACAAAAGGATACACATAAAAAAATTCTTTTCCAAAAGACATTTTTTTATTAAACAGATTAAGCATAATATATTATGCTTACAAATTAATTAAGCAGATAAAGAATAATAGATGCTTACAGATTAATTTTTTTATTAATTAAGCAGATTAAGATTTATTATTAAAAGAAACTTAATGGGGATGATTTTTTAATGGTTCACCTCACGATGGCTACACATCCAGAGTCAACACTGGTCTCGTGAAAGTTCAGACTGAAACTAAAACGATTCTCATGGGTAAACCTCGCGTTACATCTCCGTTTTGAATTATTTATAGCTGTAGCTTTTCATTAATCTGTACGATAACATTCAAAGAATTTTTTCCCAGTGTTCCAGTTACTTTAAAGGATTATAGTAAACATTCAAATTAATGCGAAAATATGTTTTCGAAAAATAGAAAGTTATTGTATATTAAAAATTCAGTGATTTTGGAGGAATATTTCTAATAAAGGATGCAATCCAGAAGTGAAAATAATTGACGCGGTTACAATATCAGCTATTGTAAATAGTTTATTGTTCTATTTTAAGCCCTCGATATTCTGTTAAAGTGTTTAATTAACTTCTAGCTGATTCATTTTTTTTTTTAATAAGATAATCAAATTCTGATTAGATGATGAACAGCATTTATGTTAACCTTGAAAAATTTAGGATTGGGGAAATGAATCTTTATACTATAAAATACTGCATCTCGTTTACATTATGACTTTTGTGTTTTTTATTGCAGAAAGATAGGAATTAACAAACTATCAGCAACGTATTAAAAGACAGATTTTCTGAAAATCAATGTTAGGAAATATTTTTTCAATATTGATTTCACTCAAGGAAATACAGAAATTTTGCAAAAACGTAAAATGTTCAAACTTTTTAAACTCGAATTCAAACAAGTTTTTATTTTTTTACTGCTTTTACCTTGAATTCATACAAATGAATGCACGTTTGTATTTTTTAAATGCATGTAAATATTTAATAAATAACGAATTCATATTAAATGCTTTGCTAGCACAGAAATTGCATACATTTTACACACTTACACAAAAATTGTTAACCAACTAACTGTATAAAATAGAAACTGAAGTTGTGCAGTTATGTACGTTTTTAAGAACACTTCTATGTATGCAAATTATTTACCTGTATTTGTCAAGGTCCTATTCCAAAAGCTCCAAAATTGATTCGTCTAAATTATGCCTCTAAAAAGTTGTCAATTAATTGGCAAATATTTCATTAGCTGATTACCGTAAGGTTTTACCCTCAGCAAAAAAAAAAATAAAAAAATTGTGATAAAGTAAACAAATTGTAGTCAAAAATCACAAATCCACCTAAACCTATGTTTTATGCGTTATATATTTTTTTTTTTTTTCTTCCTTGCTTGGCAAACAAAAAATCATGCCAAGCCTCTGAGCATGCGCAATGTCGAAGAGTGAACTACTGTATCTGTTTTAGATAGATAAATTCAATGAAAGTATATGACACTAAAACTATTCTGTTATGAAAGCTGAAGATGATGTTGGTGAGAGTGCGATTAACTAAAAACTAGCTAAACTAATATATAAATTAACTAATTAAATTAACTAAATCTAAATAAAATGAAATAATGGACAGATCCCATCTGAAGTCAAACCAATGCGGTGGAGATGTGAGTGCAGTTAATCACGACTGTTTGTAAGGTGGAAGAGTGTGACATCCTCGGCACGTTCCAGGTACATAGGAATACAGTCTCCTATGGCAAAACATTTCCAGCTTTTGTTGCCCCTCAAGTCCTTGAGGCTTTTTCTGGTGAAGTTGTCGATGGCCGCATTGATAGGTTGCACGCGGGCTTAGGTGTCAGTGGAAACTTCTCTTGGTTGAAATCGGCTCCGTGATTCGCCATGACATCTGTTCTCTCGTTGCTAAGGACTCCCACATGACTAGGAACCCATTGCAAATGTAGAGCAGGACGCTGTTGAATGATTTCAATAGCTTTGTGCTTCACTGGACTGTGCGTGGACAGTCTGTTGGGTTGTTGCAACTCAGTGATGAAATGGCCGCTTGTGAATCGATTTAAAAAAACAAATCTTCCCGGGGTAGATTAAGAGCTAGTAGATGTTTAGCAGCCTCCTGGACTGCTTCATAGTTGCTGGTGTTTTTACCCATGGTCAGAAAGTTCTCAAAAAGGTTGCACTGCTATCCAACAACGATTTCTTTCACCCTAAGACAGAAAATATAATCGTTATACGATTCAATTAAATCGTCAACTACTATCGTTTTACAATCCTGCATTTATTATTATTATTAAATGTACAATAAAAAAAAAATAATAAAAAAAAACAATTTCCTTCCCTGGAGTTTTTAAATCTAAAAATTACTTTATTCAATTCCTTCTATTAGCTCATACTCTCCCTATATATATCTTGTTCAAATTTTCAATCGTTAATAAAATACTTTTTATTCATCCACTCAAGTTCAAATACATTTTTTTGAACTTTTAGTGGATGACACTTGATGTTAATACAGTTTTACAAGCATTAATTCAGTAATTAAATTTAATTAATAAATTTTTAAAAAAAATTTAGATTTAATTTGCAAATATCTATCGATAGATGGCACCAGATAAACTTAAAAAAAATGAATTAAAATTATTTATAAAGGACTTTCTGCAATAGAGTGAGAAAAAGTAGGAATTCACTTTAATTTTTTTATATTACTTGTTTATTGACTTATCTACCATATAATTCTAAACTTTGACTTCCTTAAATGGCACCACTATGATTATTTACAATTGAGACGGCAGTGACAGATTATCATGGATTAACAAATTTTGTCATCTGGGGGCATGAATCTCAAAGTTACAAGAAAAGACGAATTTTGACTTTTTAGTTGTTTGATTATAATTTATTGTTCGTCTGTATTTGCGTAACATTTGGTTAAAGGAGCTTGCGAAAACATAAATCTCAAAGTCAATGATGTATTTTGTAAAATCTTTTACATCTAAAATAAGAAATCAACTTCTATCTACTGAATAATATAAACAAAACTTCTAATTACTTATTTTAGCAGCGAAATTACAGTGTTTATTTAAAAAAAATGTGGAGGAAGTTAATTGCATTCAAATAAGTTAATGAAACAGTTATAAAAGATTATTTTAAAAAGTATCAAGACTTGATTAATGAACTTGGAATAATCTACCTAGTGAATTGAATTGTGAAGAAATTATTCTAATTAAAAACTGGTTGGAATTGAAGGGGGTATTTTTATATTTGTCCACCAAATTAGCAACTGTAAACAATACTGCTGAAATTCAAATTATTAGTTTATATATAGGATATCAGTTCGATCTAGTTCAGAGTTAAAATTAACTATCAATTGTGAAAATTATTATGTTTATTAATGTCTTATTAATATTGGCACTTATAACGAAGGCAATTGTTGCTTCTAGATACTTTCCTAAAAGTTCATGCTAAATTGAGGAATAAATTAATATAAAAAAAAAAAAGACAGTCAAAGCCTATGAATTTTTCTGTGTTCAAACCTGGATCTTCATCTGGAAGAAAGGTGAAAATCCAGTATCTGCTGATAACAAAAATTGGCTAATGAAGTTTTTATTTTTATCAATTTTAATTCTTTCATGTTAACAGTCTGTAAATTTTATTTAGAAAATTTTGGAATTCGTTCTTGTACATAACAGAAAAATGTAAATATTCATGATTAAATAATTATGTAAATTGATAACTACATTCATTTAAAAGTAACTATGAAAGTGTGTAAAGTTTGTGGTAAAGTATTTAAAACAGCATCACTTCTTAATAAGCATTCTAAAAATCACAACACTGAAAAACTTCATAAATGTGATGCTTGTGGCAAAGCCTTTACATTAAAATGTAATTTAATGTTACACTATCGAGTGCACACACGAAAGAAAGACCCTATGTGTGTGAGATGTGTAACAAAAGTTTTGCCCGAAAAGATGGTTTAAAAACCCACTATCATACTCATACAAAAGAAAAACCTTATGTTTGTGAATTGTGCAATAAAACATTTTTACGGAAAGATAATTTAAAAACCCATTACCGTATTCATACAGAAGAGAAACCTTATGTTTGTGAAATATGTGATATAGCATTTCCTCAGAAAGGGCATTTAAATAAACATTATCATACTCATGTGGAAAGGAAGCCCTATGCTTGCATTATATGTGATGAAACATTTTTACAAAAAGAACATTTAGATGAACATGATTGCAATCATATGAAAAAGAAAATCTACATTTGTGAAATATGTGGCAAAGTTTTTTCTTTAAAAAGCCATCTCAAAACCCATCATCGTGTTCATACGAAAGAAAAACCATATGCTTGTGAAATATGCGGTAAAGCTTTTCTCGAAAAGATAGTGTAAATAAACATTATAGTACTCATACCAAAGAGAAACCGTATGTTTGTGAAATATGTGATAAAACTTTTACACGGAAAGATAGTTTAAAAACTCATTGTCGTATGCATATGAAGGAGTAACCCTTTATTTATGAAATATAATAGTCAGAAAGAAAATTTTATGTAAACTTTCTGCACAAGGGAAGCTTAATATTTGTGAAATGTGTAATAAAGTTTTTTAAAAGATAATTTAAAAAAAATTTTATTCTTAAAAACAGAAATTATATTCACCGTTAATATAGTAGGGCAATTATAACAAATATCAGCATAATATAAAAAAATCCAGATATTATAAAGAATAATAGAATTAAAAATCATAATAATTTTAAAGAGTAAACTATACATTTTCAGTTTGAAGACAACAATGAGACAATCTCATAAATCTAATGGAGAATTTTATTTGGTGCATATGCTTCTATAATAATGTATTTATATTATGATATATCCAAAGGATATTTCAAAAGTTGAAAAATTTTATGTATTCTTTTAGTATATTAATTTAAGATTTATTTAAAATTGCATATTGTTTTAATTTTCTATTAAAATATTAACAATAATTGGAATTGTTTTAGGTCAGAATTTTTATTAGTGCAATTGTCAGCCTTGATTAAAAATTAAATTATATATAAACTTATTTTTTATTTTAAATTGCTTTATTTTATACAACTGATGTAACCAAAGTACTGTGTTTTAATATAAGTGAACTGTTAATAAATTTTTAGTATAATATTGTCTAGAATTTTCATCTAAGTGATTCATTGCATCTATCAAACTATATGATAAATTTAAAAAAAAATCTTAATTAATGTAATTTTTTATTATTAATTGATGAGTTGAAATAAGTATATTTAATTAAGTGGTTAAAATGTTTGATTTAATATTTAAATCAAAATTGGATACAAAAACATTATAGAATTTCTAATTGAAATACAAGCTTAGTGGAAACCATTTAATGTAATTTATTATTTTTCCCCATTAATAGCTTATATTCATTATTAATTACTGCAAAGAATAAAGGAAATTTTAAAAGATAAAATTTCATTTTAGTTTTTATAATACATGTCATATATTCTGTTATGCATGAATTATACAAATATATCTTTATTAGCTGTACAAAATGTAAATCAATTCACTGACATAATGATTGGTATTATATGCACTATAAATTATAAAATAATAATAATACTATGTACTAAAATGAATAGTTTAACAGCATTATTCAATCATTTCATAATGCATTCACCAAGATATTCCCAAAATGTTTTTTTCTTACAAAAATCTGAAAAGAAGTTTTGTTTACTTCAGTTGAAATTGAAACTCCAAGTTTAGAAAAGAATGTAGGTGACATAACCTATATTTTTTTAAGTATTATATATTTATATATATTTTTTGAAGCATAACATGGATAAAAATATTAAAAAATCAACTTAAAATTTTTTATTGCTTAAGTTTTGCCTAATCTTATATTTCGATCTTATTGTTATTTCTTACAAATACACCACATAAAATACATATAATATGGATCAATAATGAAATACTGAATTAGATAATGCTAAAGTAATTAAATTTTGTTTTATCGATATAATTAAAAATCAAAACATGTTCAAATGATTATCTGAAAGCAGACATATCTGCCATATTTTGTTTTATAAATTTAGGAAATGTACATTTTTATCTAAAAATAGACTTTAGTAAATGATTAAAATCAATTTGAAAATGATATTAACCCTGTCTAATTTGTTGTCTAGTGATAGAGAACATAGTATTTCAATTAATCAAGTTAATTATCAATAATGAAATTGTCAACTAATAATCAACTTGCCAGTTAATTGTTAGTTGACAATTTCAATTTAGTTAATAATAATTAAATTGTCAGTTAATAATCAGCTGAACATAATTGACAGTAAACATCACAAAATGTGGTATATTATATAACAAGAAAATAGAGGATATTTCGTATTTACTTTGATATAAGGTTTTATGGCTTTCCAATGTATAATACAGCAATGTGATTTCTTCTACTTTTAATTATTATTTTATAGCTTATGAGAATATATTTCTACTTAATAAAAATTCTATACCTAAATAGCATTTAATGTTGTTATTAGAAACCAAACCAAAAGAAAATTAGTTGAATTTACTTTTGGTTATTTAACAACATTTAGACTATTCCAAATGTAAATTATAAGTTTGGGTTAGTAAACTCGAATATAAAAACTTATTTTACAGTGGACAAATTATTTAGAGTTCATAATGCATGTGAAGAAATAGAATTTCAAATATTCAGTCTTGAAACAACTTGACATAAAAGATATCATGTGAAATTCGTTCATAAATGTTAAGTTTTCTGCAATGTGTGCAATTGCACTGATTGGAAAATTTTAGGTTGAATAGTAACCAAAGAAACTTGACTTTCACATAATTATTTCCATGGGATTTCTGAAACTATTCTCTTTTGATCAGAATAATACAATATTTATTATAGTTACATTTAAAATTAATATTGTTGCTTACAATAATATTATGATAAATATTCAGGAATTATATGTTTTTTTTTTTTTTTTGTTTGTTTGTTTTTAATATTGTAAGAAATTATTTCAAGTCCAAATTTTTGTCATTGCAGTTTGAAGGATAAATAGGAATTTTAGTAAAAGCTTTTATTTTTTCTTCATTATTAAAAAAATTTATAATATAAAGAACTGCATTCTTGTAAACATTAAAAAAAAAAAAAAAAACATTTTTTTTTTTTTTAAATTACAAAACCAATGTTTTTTCAAATACGTTAGGATTTTAATGAGAAAAAAAAAATATTACAAATGTAATTGAAAATATGTGCAAACATAACTATTAAATCCCTGATAAATACAAAAAAAAATGTATTACCTTAAGGGCATTTGGAACAAAGATTTATAAAAGTTATTTACCACACAAGAAAATAATGTAAAATATGTTTATTTCATTTGTTTGTACATAAAAAAAAAGTGCTGTATATTATGCATCAATTAACTTAAATATATTATATTAATTTAAAGTATGTCTTTTTAATTCCAGCTTTGTTCAGGAGACTCCCGAATTTCAACCTCTTCTCCCGAACTCTCTAATTGTGTATAAATCTCAAGTATTTATCAAAAATTGGGAAATTCCATTAAGAGATTTTTGTACAAAAATAGGGAGAATTTCGAAGTAAATCCCTAGGTAAAATCGCAGAATAGGAACCGTTAGTGTCAAAAATTATTTTCGCCAAATAACGGGTTGCGTTTGTAAGTGAAGTTCATTGCAAATGGTACAAGAAACCCGACTTACCGCATTTGGCGACTTATCGCTCAGTTGGTGCCATAAAAATGTCGCTAAACCCCAAAGGCCCTATTTTGCGATTTGGCCAATTCCGATAACTATGAAATGGTAAAATAATCCATCACAAATGAAAAATAAACCGAAACAATCCCTTTCAAAGCTTAGTATCACACCCGTGAAATGATGCAAGAAGGTTTACAACAGAAGAAAGTTTCAGAAATGAGTCATAGTAAAGGGTAAATTTCTTTTAATCTACGACATCTGTGTAGTGCAGAAGTAGAGATTCCTTCATGATTTAGCTAAGTGATTGAATCGATGCTGTTAGATTGTCATTTTGGAATAGATTCTTAAAAAGATGTGACTTGTATTTGGCAGAGTATGATGGGTATGATTTATGCGTTTTATAATTGACATGAAAAAATGTTGCTAATTATAACGATTATCCAACATGAAGTCATGTATTCTGCAGTTCATTTTGAATTATCTGGCTTACAAAGTATACAAAAATTATTGTTTCAATATCCTCAAAATAGTGTCTAAGGATTATACTTTTATAAAAGTTAATTTAATCATTTATTAACAGACTTATCGGTCTGAATTTAGTAGTGCTTGTTGTAGTGTTTCTTTATTTGAACAATTGCTTCTTTATAAAATATAAGTTATTAAATTTTGTTATATTTCTGTCGCTATTGAATTGGATAGTTCTTGTGGAGATTCTTCGATTTTATTAAATCCCTTTGCTACGCTAAATTGAATCGCCAAAACAGCGGTATTTTGTAACCGCAGCGGCTATTTTGTTTGTTTAGGTGGGGATATAGTGAAATACGCAAGGGAAAAATCGCCAAATAAACAAGCGGAAAATGTAGAATTGCTGTCTTGTAGTATTCTGACTGTTTCATGTATGTCTTGGGTAATTGCACATTGTTACACTCCAATGTGTACTTGGCCAGCAAAATATGTTCATTTATGATAAATTGAAATTTGTGAAAGAATTTCAGTTTTTTATTATTTTTCTTTTCCTTGCTAATTAATATAATTAAATAGCAAATTTTTAAATTTAATGCAATAATTTTAATGCCCTTGTTTCCTGTTTTCTTGCTACATATATTTATTATTCAATCAATTTTAGGATTTGTGAAATTCGTTTCAAAAAAATTGTTTACTTTGTTGCATAAACACTGTTTGCACTTTATAATGCAATATTTTCTTTGATACACATTATTTTTATACAGAATTTAAGACAAATATTTTAATGAGTGTAGAATTTAACAGAACTGAACAGAATTTCCCCAGAACAGTTATAATTCAGACATTGTTTGCTTCTGTAGTTTTTAAGTCATAACATCAGTACATTGGGAATTTTTCTGTATACAGTGTTGTTTCAATTTACTTACTTTTTTTTTTTTAACTTTAATTATAAAATTTTTTTTTCTGGTAAGGAACTTTATAATCATGAAACACAACACATGAAAAGTTATTATTACTTGATTATTTCAGTTCTGTTGGCTAATTGTAAAATTCCATTTTATTCATTCTCAGTTCTTAATACTGTTTTTGCGTAAATTTTATATATATCAAATTTTTATTTATTTTTAAGATATGTATAATTATTGCTGTTTATATTTTAAAAGTTATTTGGGATATTGATGTGTAATTCAATAAAATTCAACAGAGAATTATTGAGAATGTCCCTCATAAAATCTAGATTTTCTTTAAAATTGTTTTAATTTCTTTTGCTGTTCATAATAATGTTTAATGGGAAGGGTAGTGTGTTTAAAGAAATGTTCTTCAATTATGGTAAATTTTATTTAAAATAAGGTATTAACGCTACCGCAGCTACAGATTTGGCGGTTTTTAAGTAGCGCCAATCTACATTTAAAATTTTTGTGACAAATCATAAAATATATAAAGCACTTTATTTAAAATTAAAACACATTCAAATTACTTCATTTAAAAACAAAGTAGTTAATCTGATTTTGGAAAATGGGCCGACATAGATTCAAAACAGTCTCTATTTTGGCGTATTGGCAGCTCTTTTTCTGTTGCGGTGGTGTTAATTACGAAAGATATTTAATTTTTTTTTATTTGCTATTTTTCATTTGAAAATGGAATAGAATAAAGAAGAAAGAATCCCCTTCAGTATATTTCTGAGAATAACTATTACTTAATTCAGCAATCCATTAGATATTCTTTTTAAATAAGTATAGATGTTTTTATGATAAGTAGTATAAAAAATATAGTAAGTAGTAAATAATTATTTGATTTATTTTTTCTTTTCTATTTGTTAGATTCTTTATTTCTGAAATTTTTCACATATTATCACAAAACATGCAAGATATCCATAAAGAAATAATAAATGTTTCTTTAAAATTATGCAACCATAGAAATGAAATTAAAAATAATTTAAAATAGATTAAAATTAGTTCACAAAGTAAGAAAAATTTTCAAAGTACCCTTACACATCTGTGTTTTCATAAGTTTATGTCAAAAAACTAGAGTATGTTTTCTTGTAATTTTAAATATTGCAAATAACAGTGGTAATTTTTTGGATTAATGAAAAGCTTGTAAATGAGCAATAATATGAAATATTACTGCCATGGACATTTAAATGTCTCTAATAAAACAATAGCAAAGTGCATAAATAATTGAATGCTTATAAATGGGTAGTGGATAATACTATAATAAATAGCAGCAAACTACATTAAAGTTCATCAACATTAAAGTTGGTACTTGATCCATTTTGGCTACTCCTAAACCTGGAATTATTTTTAGCAGTTCAGAAAGAAATTTATAATTTCATATCTTTCAATCTATTTTTTTGTGATGTTATATGTTATTTATCGATTATTATTCATTAATATTGCATTTTTAATTCACTTATTTTGTTTTATAATTAAAAATGTATTAATATGTGTTTTATTATTTTTGAATTACTCTTCATATAAACAATGATTTCATTCTATCTTCATTTATTCAATGTTTTCATTTTATTTTATTATTTTACTATTTCTTATGTTTGCTTATATAGTAATTAAACTTTATTTAACTCATTGTGAGTTTCAAAACAAAAGTATTTTTATATCTTAGCGCTTGAACTTCAGGTAAAAATCAAATTATTTATTCACTTTTAATAATTATTATTGTTGTTTATTAAATAACAATCGAAATGAGGGTCAATGAAAATTAACAGGTTTAAATTATTTAAGTGTTCTTCTTTATAAAGAAAATAATTGTGTGAAAAGTGTTCTGTTTTTCTCTTAAGTATGTTAAATTTCAGGGATGGAAAATTTGCTACTGAGTCAAAATTCATACCTTACTACATTTTGCTGAAAAGTTCATCAGTGATTTTCAGCAAATTTTGCATTTCTGCATTGAAATGAGACATTTCCTTTCCATACATTGAACGGTTTTTAATTTTCTATTCTAATTCTTATTTTCTTGGAATTAATGTAAATCTCAATAAATTAGTTTTGCATTAAATTTCCTATGTCATATGAAATGATACAGTTTAATTTCAGTACAATGCATTTCATACAAATTGCTAAATAAAATTAGTACATGCCTTGAAATCTGAAGATAAACTTTTAATGTAAAATATGTCATTATTAAATCACTGAAAGAGAGAGAGAGAAACCTGCCACATAAATGCAATTTGCCTTGCTGCAAAACTGCCCTGAATCTGCTATAATAATCATTTTTGATTTTCCACCCCTGAAGTTTTAATATTTTTTTATGTTTTTTAAAGTAACAAAAGTTTTTTTTTCTTTTCCAGATTCATTATTCATATATTATGCTGAAGAATTTATTCGCAACTTAAACTGCAATGATGTTATAAACTAAACATACCAGTTCAAAACCATGAAGTGAATTTCTTATTTCACAGATTTTTTTAATCAAGTAGTCACCATCCATCTCCAGGCTATCAGAAAATAATTTCAGATATGCTGTTACTTGAGATACTTTCTTTTACATAATTAAAAAAATTTATGTTAAGTTAAAAATATTTATGTATTTAGATTAAGTTGATTATTGATTCATTTAGAAGCAACCATGCATGCATGTGATATCTGCGGGCAAGTATTTTCTTACGCATATCTTCTTAATAAGCATTCTTCTGTTCACACTGATGAAAAACTTCATACATGTCAAACATGTGGTAAAAATTTAGATTGAAATGTACGCTAATGTTACATTGTCGAGTACATACAAAAGAAAGACTCTATGTTTGCAAAATATGCAATAAAAGTTTTGCTAAAAAAGATGATTTAAAAATCCACAATCGTACTCATACAAAAGAAAAACCTTATGTTTGTGAATTTTGCAATAAAACATTTTCTAGAAAAGATAATTTAAAAACCCATTACCGAATTCACACAGAAGAAAAACCCTATGTTTGTGAAATATGTGATAAATCATTTTCTCAGAAAGGGTCTTTAAGTAATCACTATCAGACTCATGTGAAAAAGAAACCCTATGTTTGTATCATGTGTGATGAAACTTTTCATTGAAAGAACATTTAGATAAACATGACTGTAATCACTCAAAAAAGAAAATGTATAATTGTGATGTATGCGGTAAAGTTTTTCTTACATAAAAAGTTTAAAGACTCATTATTATGTTCATACTCAAGAAAAACATTATATTTGTAAAATTTGCAGTGCTGCTTTTTCAAGGAGAAATCATTTAAAAATCCATAGTCGCATTCATACTGAAGAAAAGCCTTACGTTTGTGAAATATGCAATAAAGCTTTTTCAGATAAAGTAGTGTTACGCAAACATTGGCGTACCCATACAGGAGAGAAACCCTATAAATGTGAAATGTGTAGTAAAGCTTTTGCTAGGAGCGATGTTTTAAAAATTCATTATCGCATTCATACAGAGGAGAAACCCTATGTATGTGAAAAATGTGGTAAAACTTTTCACGAATAGATGGTTTAAAATCACATAGTCTTACTCATACGAAGGAAAAACATCATATTTGTAAAATATGCAATAAAGCTTTTACAAGGAAAGAATGTTTGAGAATTCATTCTAGTACTCATGAGGAAGAGAAGCCTCATGTTTGTGAAATATGTAATAAAGCTTTTTTGCGGAAAGCTAGTTTAACAATGCATTATGCTATTCATATGAAAGAAAAACCCTATGCTTGTGATAAGTGTGATAAATCATTTTCAAGGAAAAATAGCTTAAAAGAACACAGTCGTAAACATATGGTAGAGAAAGCTTTGGTTTGAGAAATGTGTTGAAAAGTGTTTTCACATGAAAAGATTTTGCACTTATTTTGAAGGAAAATCTACAATTCATGGAATGAATGGTTTTTTCAAGATGAAATAATTTAAAATCCAGTATTGTATTTATACAGAAAGAAAAACATATTGGTGATACACCTAATAATAAATTTGTTACAAGCCTAAATATCTAAAGAATGTCAAATAAAAACTAAATAATTTATCGTTATAAATATATATGCATTGAAGATGAGAGCTCATAAGACAGACAGACTTTTCTTATGGGAAAATTTTATTTAATATACTTTTAAAATCATGTCTTTTTATCATATGTATTCTAAATGATATGATAAAAAAAAATCTATATTTATTTATAATTTTAGATTTATTTTAATTTTATGTGTAATTTCATCTTAATTGCAAAAGCATAACAATGCTTGAAATAAAAATATCTTAATAGATTTTTTTAGCTATTATATAAAATTAATGCAATTGAAAATTAAAGTTATGAGACATTTAAAGAATACCAGTTTTAAATTTTATCGTATTTTAATGTGTTAATATTGCTAATTCATATAATTATTTTTATTATTTATCATTAGTTTACATAAACCGTTTTACTTACTTACCTTCAAATAAATATTAAATGTTTGTATATGTCATTTGGTGCAATATTTATGATTTTTGTATTTTTATGTGACATAATTAAGTATATTAAAAACATTTTAGCATAATATTGTCTCATAAATATATTTATATAAATATACAATATTATATATTTTATTAAATAATCTTATCAATGTTTATTAATAATGCCTTATCAAGTTAGATGAAATTTTATCAAATTATATGATAAATTAATTGCATATTCCAGATTGCCAAGAAAATTATAATTAACATATTCTTATTAATTCAGAATTGATTGTGATTTTAAATTTTTGAATAGTTTTTAAAAATTTGAAACTAATCAATCACAAAATTTCATGCTAATCATTCTAAAAATCTATATCTTTTCTGAATATGTTTACTTTTCTATTTCTTAAATAAATATTCTTTTTTGAAATATTTTTCATTTGTCTTAATTAAAACAGTGTGAGTTACCAAATATTTACATGTTCAAATTTTTTATTAATGTCATATCAGGTTATACGTTTTAAGTGAGATGTGTTACAAATTTCAACTGAAGATTTTAAAAATTATATTCCAGTTTTGTTAGAAAGACAAAGGGAGGTAGAACTTTATAATTAGTTTCAGATATTTTAGTGGTACTCCCAATTACTCTTCTGTTGATTATTAATTGAAATTCTATAAAATCTTTTGATGGTAAACATTACAAATATTATCAAGTGATTGTTGTATAAAACATCCATTTATAATTGATGAATTTATTTGGATTCAGTTTAATTAATTGATATCATAGCTCATTTGTTTATAGAAAATAATACATATGTAAGCAATACAATCTATTTAATGGCATGAAGATTGGTAACGCACATTCTGTGAATAAAGAACTCTAGAAATGTTAATAATTAAATAACCATGTCTTCTTAATAATCACACATTATATATACATTTAAAAAATTGATAGTTTTCTATTTTGTCAAAAAATTAAAAAATTTTTATGAACATTATGTGTTTAAAATGTTCAAAAACAGCTATTTTGATTATTATAGACTAATAATATTTGAATTAAGAAGGAAAGGAATGATGAAATTAGAATATTTTCTGTTTTTCAACATACTTCTTATAAAGCATCTATTACTGTATTGTTTCCTTCTATATTTAATTTTCAAAAGTTAACCATTTTTAATATTTCTACTAAATCTTTTTTTAAATGTAATTTTTAATAATGTTTAATAGAATTGTTCATTAAATAGTCATTCTGGCTAAAAAGTTCTGATATTTAAAGCTTGTGCACATAAAAAGTTCTTTCATATTTTATCCATTTGTTTAACTGCCTTAAACTGAATTAATATTCATTCTAAAAAATTTATCATACTTCCTTTATATTTATATGTGTTAACAAACACATTCTTGTCAAGATTATGTGTTGGTCACCAGTTTGAGAATAATAATACTTTATCGGATGAGTTGAATCCGGTGAAAGCAAACATAAATATCTCCTTTCTGTTGACATGATGCATGTGAAAAAAAAAAAGGACGATATCACGTGCACATAATCATTTCAAAACGTTTGCTTTTAAAGTAAAACAAGTTTATAAAACAGACAAACAAAACCAGAGATATATTTATTCATAATAAAAAAATCAGAATAATGCCGTTGAAAGGATCGTGTTTAAATACTTTCAATCAAGAAAATTTCTTTTATTGCTCGGATGTAAGCTGTATCCTGTATGATATGATGTATGCTGGTATGATAAGGTAGCCAGGTCTTGGCCCTTAGGATACATTGTGATGTAATTTGTATATAACAGGTCGGCTGAAAAATTCGTGGGCTGACACATAGATGGCGCTACTAGTATTAAATCCATATGATTTTTAGTAGCCCCTAACCTTCAAAAGACACGTGTATAAATTTGACAGCTATTGCAATATTAGTATGTGAGTTATAGCATTTTTAGTGAAGCAACTTTTGTTAGTTTGAAAAAATGGATAAAAAGGAATTTCGTGTGTTAATAAAGCATTACTTTTCGGCGAAAAAAAAAAAATACTATTGAAGCCAAGGCTTGGCTTGATAAACATTATTCGGACTTTGCACCAGGAAAATCAACCGTGGATAAGTGGTTTGCTAAATTTAAACGAGGCGAAATAAGCACCGAGGACGATGAACGCAGTGGTCGCCCCAAAGAGGCTGTTACCGACGAAAACATCAAAAAGTCCACAAAATAATTTCTGAAAACCGTAAAAGTGAAGTTGATTGAGATAGCTGAGGCCCTAAAGATATCAAAGGAACGTGTTGGACACTCTTGATTGTAAGCGGATTCTTGATTCTCTATTTGATTCTAGGCAGTGTTTGGAGCTGTCCAATCGTAATAAACTCGAATTTTTTCGTCGATATGTGACAATGGATGAAACATGGCTCCATCATTTCACAGCGGAGTCGATCGACAGTCAGCCAAGTGGACTGCGTGTGATGAACACTAAAAATGCTATAACTTCACTAAAAATACTATAACTCACATACTAATAGTGCAACAGCTGTCAAATTTATACACGTGTCTTTTGAAGGTAAGGGCTAACTAAAAATCGTATGTATTTAATACTAGTAATGCCATCTATGTGTCAGCCCATCTGTTATATACGAGTTACAGCAAAATGTATCCTAAGGGCCAAGACGTGGCTAGCTTATCATACCAGCATGCAACATATCATATAGTATACAGCTTACATCCGAGCAATAAAAGAAATTTTCTTGAATGAAAGTATTTAATCACCATCCTTTCAATGGCATTATTCTTTTGATGTTTTTATTATGAATAAATATATCTCTGGTTTTGTTTTTCTGTTTTATAAACTTGTTTTACTTGTAAAGGCAAACGTTTTGAAATGATACCAATGATATATTTTCTTCCTACTATTTAGAAATCATATGTGCACGTGATGTCGTCCTTTTTTTTCACATGCTTACTGTCAACAGAATGGAGATATTTATGTTTGCTTTCACCGGATTCAACTCATTCGATAAAGTATTGTTATTCTCAATCTCGTGACCAACACATAATCTTGACAAAAATGTCTTTATCAGCCTACGAACGTTTCAGCCCACTTGTTATATACACTGAAGTGACAAAAGTCATGGGATACCTCTTAATATCGTGTCGGCCCTCCTTTCGCCCGGCGAAGTGCAGCAACTCGACGTGGCATGGACTCAACAAGTCGTTGGAAGTCTTCTGCAGGAATATTGAGCCATGCTGTCTCGATAGACGTCCATAATTGTGAAAGCGTTGATGGTGCAGGGATTTTGGGCACGAACAGACCTCTCGATGATGTCCCATAAATGCTCGATGGGATTCATGTCGGGCGATCTAGGTGGCCAGATCATTCGTTGGAATTGTCCAGAATGTTCTTCAAACCAATCGCGAACAGTTGTGGCCCGGTGACATGGCGCATTGTCATCCATAAAAATCCCATCGTTGTTTGGGTACATGAAGTCCATGAATGGCTGCAAGTGATCTCCAAGTAGCTGAACATAAGCATTTCCAGTCAATGTTCGGTCCAGCCACACCAGAGGACTAAGTCCATGCCATGAAAAAACAGCCCACACACATTACGGAGCCACCACCAGCTTGAACAGTGCCTTGCTGACAGTTTGGGTCCATGGCTTCGTGGGGTCTGCGCCACACTCAAATTTCTCCGCACAGTTCTAACAGACAAGTCCCTTGTACGTCCCACATTGATTTCTGCGGTTATTTGACGCAGTGTTGCTTGTCTGTTAGAATTTACGACTCTTTGCAGACGTCGCCGGTCTCGGTCGTTAAGTGCAGGCGGTCGACCACTGCGCTGTCCATGGTGGGATGTTATGCCTGAAATTTCATACTCTCGGCACACTCTTGACACAGTGGATCTGGGAATGTTGAATTCCCTAACGATTTCCGAAATGGCATGACCCATGCGTCTAGCTCCAACTAACATTCCGCATTCAAAGTCTGTTAATTCCCGTCGTGCGGTCATCATCACGCCAAAACCTCTTCACATGAATAACTTGAACAGAAATGAAAGCACTGCACATTTATACCTATTCTACGCGATGCTACTGCCATCTGAAAATTTGCATATTGATATCCCATGACTTTTGTCACTTCAGTGTATAAGAAGTTGGCTGCGCTCCACCTCGATTCCAAAATTCCTCTCCTGCTTTCGAGGTAGTTCCGATTTCAGAGTTAATCGTCTGAAAATTTCCCTAGATATCAAGGGTAATTTCTATGTACAACGTCGCGTGCATTTTTAAATTTGATACCAATAGTAATTAAAAAAAAAAAGCTCTTAACAATTTGTGTAAACATTATGCTTCCTTTTTCTACTGTCTCATGTACTGTATATATCTCTTCATCTGATGTTTTTCCATGATAGAGGCTAGCTGCTACCTTATAGCCAAGGAGCTTCGTTAAATACAAATTTGTAAACATTATGCTTCTCTCTTTGTAGAATTCTAATTTTGGTATTACTTTCTGAGACAGTAAACTATTCAATTCTAGCACCACGCCTTATCTATATATTAAATTCTCTCAAATGAGATAAAAAAAACATTCGCTTCTTATTATTGGTAACTTGATGAAGTGCCTTGATCGAGCATCGCCCACACCTCTACTTGGCGAATGGTGAGCAGTGACAAGTGAGTCGAGCCCTTTGCCAATTATTAGAAGAATCAGAGAGGGAATTAAATAATATAAACACTACATAATTAATTAAATAATAATTAACACATTTAATAACCTAAAGAATTTAATCAGCATAATCAGAGAGGGAATTAAATAATATAAACACTACATAATTAATTAAATAATAATTAACATATTTAATAACCTAAAAAGAATTTAACCAGCATACGTAAATACGTTTTAATATTACCTATGCAGTTTCTATTCGTTTAACTAGGAACCACTCTGATCGAGTTTCTTTTATCTCCATATTCAAAGAAAGCATAGCGTGCGATCATCAATAGCCGGACACCGGAAAAGATACCCAAACAGCCAAATTCACGCTCAGGAAGAAACACCAGGTCACATCACGGTGGTTGGGTTTTCAGCCAGATTCGGTGAGTGAACCTCTAAATCATACTATAGAATTGAACCTATGAAGTATGATCTTAATTACAGAAGTGCAACGATTTCATTATTTATAACTATAGTTATTTTTTAAAGTGGTAGATAAAATCGAACTGATTAAAATTGTCTAAGTTCAAGTTACTTTCATTTTTCTCACTATTATTAAATCCCAAACCATAGAAAACTTAAAGAAAGGTGATCGTAAATAAAACTATTCAAAACTATAGATTTTGAATAGTTTTATCATGAAGAATTCCAGTTCCAACGTGAAACATTTTGTGTGTTTTGAGAAAATTTTTTTTTTTTTATTTCATTAACAAGTTATATTTAGCTTTTTGACAGGGTATATTTACTTCACTATCGTTGTCATGTAAGATTTCGAATGATTTATTTTATAGTGTGAAACATTTGCATATAGTGTAATCAACTAACTATTTAATCAGAAGATATTTCCTCGAATTTTCTCCTTTAATTTTTGTTTATTTTAACTCTTAACTTATTTTAACTTTGTGGACTTAAACTTTAATGCTCACTTACTGTAATGCTCTTAATCAATGTATTGTACCCAATAAGCCAGTTGTTTTAGGCCCTATTGGGGCCAAGGAGCACCGAAAACCAAGAACTGGCTGACTGACTGGTTCAGATGTCATGTGCATCGTTCTTGCAACCGCGAGGTTGTAGATTCGACCCTGGTCTGCTCCTGTAGTCATCATTTCTAGCAGCGTTTACCCCATCCTTTTGTAGACTCTATTTTATTTTTTGTTTTCTGCTTTACTTTAATTTTAATTATTTTTATATTATTATAAAAAAAATTATTTATGTATATAGTTGTATAAATAAGTAATTAAATAGCTTTTTAATTTATTTTGTTTAACTTTTTAATTCTTTTAACTTTTACTTAATTTTTCATTTTATCTTACTCATGGGAACATTATCCTTAATTACTCATTCTCTGTTTCTTTGTAAATCATGTTTCCTTCTCATCATCATGTACTAAATAGAAGTTTATGGGCCTTCTGGGGCCAAGGTATTCCGAAAACCAGTAAAGACTGACTTATCATAAAGTTCCTTATAAATTTTTTTTTCTTATTGTGTTAGAATCTTTGCCAAAATACACATTTTTTTTTTAATGAACTGAGAATTGCAATTTGCATACATTAAACATTTTGTGTCTACGAAGCATTTAAACAGAATTCCTTAATTTTATTATCAACAATTTTATGATCTTTATTTCCATCAAAAAACGAAATAACCTTAAAAAAGGAAGAAAAAATATATAATAACAAATAATATTTATTGTATGTTCCCCTAGCAATAAAATAAACGAGGAAAGAGGGAAAGGGGGATAACCTTCTGATGCCACAGAATTTTAATTAGTGATTTTAAAAAGCCCTTCTATGTTAAATGAAAATCAAATGTCATTTTTCTTCCATATATTATACTTGAATATTTCTTTAAGCTTTGACAATGAAAATTTTTATGTTCAAGAAAAAAATTATATTTTACTTCGATAGTTTTCATCCCAGAGTAATGTAATGCAGTATTAAAATTGATTTTAAAAATAATAACATAACAAAAAAGGGGAAACACCCATAGAAAACCTCTCACCTTTGGTAACGCTTAACTTTTTTAAAATCTCGTCTCTTATCTTCGTCTCCATGAAAAAAAAAAATTTGTATTTTAATTTTGTAGCCCGAAACAGTACCAATTTTAAAAATGCTTCGCAAACATTTTCAAAAATATTCTTTTTTTTTTTTTCCCGTTGCGTTTTCTTAAGTGTTTTAATCCCACTGAAATAGGGTTCCAAAATTGGTAGTGTAATTTAATTAGATAGTATTTTATTGTAGTCCAGTATTGTGTACAGACATTTTTTTTTTTTTGTTTGTCAGATAAAGTTTTCTACTCCCGTTTTTTGTGCGGTGTGAGAAATCATAATATAATTCAGAATATGTAAGAATAATAATTCACGAATTCGTTTTCTTTGACAAATACTTTATTTTGTTGATGTTAACCATCGGCATACAAAAAATTATTTATTAGGGCAGAATTAAGATGGAAGAAAAAAATGAAGCATTTTA
>BPLR01003403.1:0-103190 GCA_021605095.1 Caerostris extrusa
GTTCGTGGTTAAACGCCACGCTCTTCGTAAACAATTTCAAACCCTGAGAACCCCGCTCACTTAAGGTACACGAACACCTTTAAAAACGTGTTTTCGACCAAAATTGATGTTGCCATTTTTACATTTTTGAAAAGTTTGTATTTTAAGCTTTCTAAATATCTTTACAGTTTGTTCCTATCTGTTAGAACTCAGAACTAGAGTTGTGTTAGAGTTTAAACTTTCATTGAGACGAATTTTTGAACCGAAGTACGATTTTCGTAACAGGAAATGATAGTTTCAATATGTTTACTTTTATTATTTCCTCAATATTGACTTTAAACTTATTCTAATATAAATGAAAATCATTAAATAATGTTTTATCACTTAAAAAAGTTAAATTATTGGTATCACTTTGATCTGATAAAGAATCTGGCACAAGCTGTGTGAAAAAGTTTTTTGTTTACATTTGCTGTATGTTATTCCATTTGTTATTTCATCCAACTTTCCATTTGTTTTGTGATTTCTTTTCATCATAAAAATAAAACATTTGTTTTTGAAGAGAAAAAAAAAGACACCTGTAAATTTGAATTGAATAAAATATATTGAATGAAAAGTTGTAAATCAAATTGTGTGTGAATCAAAACATTGAACTTTTCTTATGCTTAAAGTTGTCAACTTTTTTAAAGGATATATGTTGTGAATCATTATTTCAAACACTGTGTGTTGTATTTGATTAAAAATTCTAAAATGAAATGAGCTACAAGATAATAGAATATAGACAATATATTTTTAAAGAAAGATGATGAATTTTATTGATTTTTCGAAAAGTGTGAAAATGAAGTAAACTCTGCACTTATTTGACGTAAGGGTAATATTAAAATTGTATAAAAGGTATTACAATAATTGCAAGTTGAAAATCAAGGACATTTTATTTGAAAATTTTTGTTATTTGAATTTTGAGAATTTGAGTTATAAATTTGAGTGATTTGAATATTGTCGAAGAAAAATTGATAAATAGTGCTTTTGAATTGAAGTTATTTAAAGAAAAACAAAACAAATAAATTAGTGTTTATATTAATAAAGGAGAATTTAAAGCTCAATAACATTTTTATGTATGTATGTACATTTGTTTTTATTTACATTTAAAAGTTGATTTTAATTATTTCTTATTTGATTTTTATACATTTTGTATTCATTTTTGTATTATTAGCACCACATTTCACATTTTGTAACACCATAATACAAATATTTCTGTTCTAAATGCTTTGAAACTTCATGTAAAAGCTTTCTTAAATGTATGAAAGGAATAGAACATATAAATTATACTAAATTCATAAATTATTTTATTTTAGTTGTTAAACTAAGAATTTTTGTAAATTTTTAAAAAGTTTTTTTTATCGACAAACTTTAGCATATAAGAATGTATAAATAATTAAGATATAAATTTTAAAATTGTATATTACCTACATAGTGATATTCCCAACATAAAAATACTTACAAAGGAAAACTATTCATGTTTTATTCATTTATTTATTTTTGATTATCAAGTTTTGCAACAATATCACATTTTTGCAATTTTTATCCATATTTTAAAGAATAAATTCTATAAAAATAGTTAAAGTTGATATTTTTATGTAAAATTCAAAGATTTTGAATATATTTAATCAAAACATTTGTAAAAAGGCTAAATATTTTAAATCCAGCACATTTCTTATTAAAAAGGTTTTGCCAATATGAGTAAGTTGTAAAAATATTCTTGTCGAGCAAATTTTAACTTCTTCAAAACAGAGCTCAGAAAATTTTTAGAACTTTTTAAGGAAAAATTAAACTGTATTTTTTTAATAAATAAGAACATGAACTTGATAATTCAATGGCCTTTTTAATTTATTTACAACATTTTTTAAAAGTAATATCTCTAATTAAAAGTTCTTTTTTAGCTTTTTCTCAGAATGAATTTTGTGCTTTTTGTTTTCATGTGAAACCCCATAACACAAGTAATTTTGCTACAAAAGTTGGTATACATCTTTTCATAACTGATTACAGGGAATAAATAGACCTTGGAAATGATTCTACCTAAATAAATATTTTTAATTTTAATTGTTAAACTTGTAATTACATACAAATTTTGAAGAATTTTGTGTCGACAACATATAGACTAGTACAAAATAATAAGTAATAAATATATAAATTTACCAGAGGTCTATTCCTGTAAAATATTAGTACAAACATATACAAACTTAGAAATTTAAAAACATTGATTTGATTTTGAGTTATCATGTTTTGTAACAGTATCAATTTTGGTCATTTTTACGCATGAGTGTTTGCAGTGAATCGGAATCCACATTAAGCCGCAGGTTCCGGTCTCATATGACCATAGGTTGGTTTATCGCTCAACTGTCTCTTTGTACACAATTTAAGCTAATTAGATTGTTTTATCGCTAAATGGTCCTTAACCTTTAGCTACAGTTTAACATGAATTCCGAATGACTAATAAACATCCATGCCACCGACTGGATTCGAACCTGAAACCTGTAGGTACCAACGGCCAGAGTGCTAGGCAATTGGCCATTCTAGCAGCCCATGAATTGTATATGAGTATTGTTTTCGACAGCAAAATTTCTTGTTATCTGACCACATCCCAGTGGTTTAATTAAATTTTCTTCACGTGCGTTATTATTTTTTTATTTAATTTCTTTCACGAGTTTTTTTTTTAATTTCTTTTACGAGCTAAAATTAAATATTGAAAAATTGTTCAAAAAGATTTCATTCAGAAAAACCCGAATTGTACCGAGGGCTAGAGTGCTAGCCAATTGGCTATCAGGCCGCCCATAAAATGTGTGAGTATTGTTGTCCCCTTTCAAAGAATTACTTATTGGTTTATTTAAATTCCCTTCAGGAGTTTTTTTTTTTTCACGAGCTAAAAAACAATGTAGAATTCTCCAAAAAGGTTTCATTCAAAATCATTCAGAAAATTTCAGATTCAATTAAAAAAAATCAAATTTTTTAATTCCAGATTACTTAAAAAAAATTCAGGACAGAATCATTCCAATTGTATTTGCATATTATTAAAGTAAACAGCAAAACAGAATTTAAAAAAATCCCATTTATGAGTGCATGAAATGTTCTGGGAATTTCCACAAATGCTAAACAAATATTTCAAATTACACAGCATGAAGACCAGAAGTTCCGAATCATGCAGTTCGTGGTTAAACACCATTCTCGTAAATAATCCCAAACCCAGGAGGACCCGCTCACATAAGTATGGAAACCCTCATTTACTTTTACCATTTTTTTTCTTCCCCCTTCTCAAAAATCCATTTTCATTTCTCCTCTGATTCCACATGATAAAAATGGTTGAAAGCAGTTCCCTTTCATAATAGCACAGTAATGCGGATACTGCAAATAATGGATTATGCCGTACACACCGCAATATTGCATGCTGGCTTTATTTATCTTCAAGATCAAACTTTTAGAAAAAGATCCGTTTTCATGGAAATATCTGGAGGAAAAAACAGTAAATAAATTGCTCGTCTCGGAAAAACTAATCTTTTTCTCGTATGTGTCTCGCATCGGCTGCTCTGTTGTTGTGTTTCTCTGATTTCATTTCAGTTACTTCATTGTTTACTGGTGGTGCTCCGAATTGAAATGCATACAAACTTCACTAAATCTATTTTGAATACTTCTGTATTATTATCTGCGTAGAGAGATTCAATTCCTTTTTAGCTAAGGAGAGGTTTGTTTTTCAAATAAATGTAAGATTTGTTTAAATTTATATAGTTTTAAAATAAAAATATTATTTTTAATGAATATAATAAATGTATGTCTTTATTTAATGATATATTTAATTAATAAGGTCTAACTGCTTGAATATTTTATCATTGTATTCATAGTTTACCTTAATACCATACTTTACTTTAACCTGTTCTGTTCTTCATTGCCACCGCAGTCCCATATTAGGCCAACGCCATGTGTCAACTGGCAGATTTCGTGAAAGGAGATACTTTCTTTTTAAGGGCTAGTGTTGGCCTTTTAAAGCTCGTAAACCCACCGCTCTACAGTCATATCAAACAGGGGCCTAAACGGCCAAGTGTCTAGTGCTCAGCCGTCAGGTGGCACAGTTTTCGGGCTCGAACCCGGCCGTGTCATTTTTTTTGTAGTGATTCGGAATCCACGTAACGGCTTAGGTCCCGGCCTCATATCACCGTAGAGCATCACAGAGTCTAATCAGGCTTCTCACCCCCATCATTCCTAAACTGTAAAGGGGCAAATCAGCTCTAGGGGCAGTTATATGGTGACGAGTGGTGTTGTTTAGTAGCAGTAGTCATATTAAACCAGAGCCTGAAGGGTCGGGTGTCTAGCTCACTGGCTTTCGGTGCCATGGGTTTCGGATTCGTGTATAAACAGTGTCATGGATATTTGTAGGAGTTCGGAATCCACTTTAAGCATTGGGGTCCCGGTCTCATATGACTATAGATTGATTTGGTTTGTCGCACTACAGTCATATTGTGCACACTTTAGGCTAATTAGACAGGGACACACAATTTAATGTGGATTCCGAACCACGAACAAACATTCATGCCACCGCCTGTATTCGAACCTGAAATCTGTATATACCAACGGAAAGAGTAGTAGCCATTTGGCTCTCAGGCCGTCCATGAAATACATTAATATTGATTTCGAGAGCGGAATTTCAAGTTTCCCCACTTTCAAAGTTTTTTTATTGGTTATTTAAATTATTTCACGACATTTTTCTTAATTTCTATTACAATATTTTCTTTTTAAATTACACGCACTAAAAATTAAATAATGTAGAATGGATGAAAAATATTTAATTTTGAAAACTTTCAAACTTATTCTGAAAATTTCAGATTCAATTATAGAAATTTCAAAATCATTCAGAAAAATTCAGATTCAATTCAAAAATTTTCATCCAGATAGTTTAAAAAAAAAAAAAAAAAATCAGACCATAATCATTGCTATTTCATTTGCATATATTTAAAGTAAATAGCAAAACAGAATTAAAAAAAAAAGTATTCGAATTACAATACAGAACCACCATCTTATCAATGCATGAAATGTTCTTGGGAATTTCCCCTAATGCTAAACAAACATTTCAAATTACACAGCATGAATACCAGAAGTTCCGAATCGATTCGATACGTGGTTAAACACAACCTCTCGTAAATAATCTCAAACCCAGGAGGACCCGTTCCTTAAATATGGAAAAAACCACATTTAGATTTACCATTTTCATTTTTTGTTCCCCCTACTCAAAAATCTTTTTCATTTCTCCTCGGATTCCACACGACAAAAATGGCTGAAATCAATTCCCTTTCATAATAGCACAGTAATGCGGATACTGCAAATAATGGGTTATGCAGTACACACCGTAATATTGCATGCTGGTTTTATTTATCTTCAAGATGAAACTTTTAGAAGAAAATCCGTTTTCATGGAAATATCTGGAATGAAAAAAACAGTGAATAAATTGTTCGTCTCGGAAAACCAATCTCTTCTCGTATGTGTCTCGCATCAGCTGCTCTGTTGTTGTGTTTCTCTGATTTTATTTCAGTTACTTCATTGTTTAATTTGGTGCTCCGATTTGAAAATGCATACAGGCAACCCTAAATCAATTTTGGATACTTCTTTACTGTTATCTGCATGGTGAAATTCGATTCATTTTTAAACCTTAGTAGAGGTTTGTTTTGCAACTGAATATAATAATATATGATATAAGATTATTTTAGATTTGTATGGTTTTAAAAGAAAGCAGTATTTTTTAATGAATGAAATGTACTTAATTATATATGCAATTATTCAGGCTTTACAGCTTAAATATATTTTATTATTCTATTCGTGTATTTATCTGTAGTTAACGTTCTCTTCTTCATTGGCCGCAAGTCCTATGGTGGGCCAAGGCCTTCTGCCTCCAGGCAAATTTCGAGGCAGGAGATGCATTTTTTAAACAGTAATGTTGTCAGCCTATGAAACCAATTCCAATATTAAACAAGGGCCTGAATGGCCGAGTTATCTGGCTGTCGGTGCAACTGGTTTTGGCTAGAGTCCTGGCGGTGCCACTGGTTTTGGACTAGAGACCCGGTGGTGCCATTGTTGTTTGTAGTGTTTCGAAATCCACTTTACGCCGTAGGTCCCCATCTTATTTGTCTAGAGACTGGTTTATTTTGTTGCCCTACGTCATTTTATGAACATTTTAGTCTAATTAGACAGGGACCTACAGTTTAAAGTGGGTTCCGAACCACTAACAAACATCCATGCCACCGAATGGATGCGAACCTGAAGCGTAGGGTTCTAACGGCGATAGTTCTAGTCATTTGTACATCAGGACACCCCTGAAATATATGAGTATTCTTTTCGAGAGCGAAATATTTCGTTTCCTTGACCACTGTCAAAGTTTCTTATTGGATTATCAAAATTTCTGTTAGGGTTTCTTTTAATTTCTTTCACGGTTTTATCTCCTTCACGAGCTAAAAATAAAGTCATGTAGAATTGTTCAAAAATATTTCATTCAGAAAATTTCAAAATGAATAAAAAAAAAGCATTCAGAAATTTTAAGATTCAATTCAAAAATTTTAATTTAAAATCATTTAGAAATTTTTTTTTTTTTTTTTTTTTTGCATTCCAGTTTGTTAACAATCTCAGAACATAATCATTGCTATTTTATTTGCATGCAAGTAAAGTAAACGGCAAAACAGAATTAAAAAAGTATTCGAATAAAAATGCAGAACCCCCCATCTTATCAATGCATGGAATGTTCTTGGGAATTTCTAGTTCTGTCATTAGTGGTCCCATGGCGGGGAAATGGCGGATTTCGAGACATCAGATGCTTTTTTTTTTAAGGGTAGTGCTGTCAGCATATAAAACTCATCGCTTTGCAGTCATAAGAAACAGGGGTCTGAATGGCCGATCGTCTAGTAATCTGGGTGTGTCATGGATATTTGCAGTTGTATGGCATTACATTTAATCTGTAGGACTCGGGCTCATATGACTGTATATTGATTTGGTTTGTCACTACTATTAACACGGTGCTGCATTTTAATGTGGATTCTGAACCACTAACAAACATCCATACCACCGCCAGGATTCGAAACAGAAACCTGGGGTAGCAACTGCCATAGTGCTAGTCAATTGGTCATCAAGCCGCCCAAAAAAATATATGAGTGTTATCGAGGGCGGAATCTCTCGTTTTCTTGAGCACTTACAATATATCTTATTGGTTTATTTAAAGTTCTTTCACGAGCTAAGAAATTAATAATGAAGAAGTGATCAAAAAGATTTCAGTGAATTTTCATTTTAAAATTATTAAAAATAATTACAAATTTAATTCAAATAAATTTAACATAATTCAGAAACATTTCAGATTCAATTCAAAAAATTTCAAAAACCTTCAGAAGATTTTTTCCTTTCAGATTGTTTAAAAATACAGAACATAATCATTGCTATTTTATTCACATACAATTAAAGTAAACAGTTAAAAAAAAATTAAAAAAGTATTCGAATAAAAATCAGAACCACCATCCATTCAATGTATGAAATGCTCTTGGGAATTTCCACAAATGCTAAACAAACACTTCAAATTACACAGTATGAATACCAGAAGTTTCGAATCGATTCGGTTCGCGGTTAAACACCATGCTCTCGTAAATAATCTCAAACCCAGGAAAACCCGCTCACTTAAGTATGAAAACCCCGCATTTAGTTTTACCATTTTCATTTTTTGTTCTCCCAACTCAAAAATCCTTTTCATTTCTCCTCGGATTCCACATGACAAAAATGGCTGAAAGCAATTCCTTTCATAATAACACAGTAATACGGATACTGCAAATAATGGGTTATGCCGCACACATTGTAATATTGCATGCTGGCTTTATTTATTTTCAAAATCAAAATTTCAGTAAAAGATCCGTTTCCATGGAAATATCTGGCTGAAAAAGCAGTAAATAAATTGCTCGTCTCCAACTAATCTCTTCTCGTATGTGTATAGCATCAACTGTTCTGTTGTTGTGTTCCTTTGATTTTATTTCAGTTACTTCATTGTTTACTTTGGTGCTCGAATTGAAAATGCATACAAACAACCTAAATCTATTTTGAATACTCCCGTACTACTATCTGCATGGAGAAATTCAATTCAATTTTAACTTAGGAGAGATTTGCTTTTCTACTGAATAGAAAATTAATTTAGATTTATATGGTTTTAAAAATAAAAACACTATTTTTTAATGAATTGAAATATATGTATATGTATGTCTGTAAATTTAATGATATATGCAATTAATCAGGCTTAATTGCTAGAATATTTTATTCATCTATTTATGATTTATCTTTAGTTGTAGCTCTCTTCTTTGACGGCGGCAGAGTCCCATGGACCAAGGCCAACTGTCTACTGGTGGATTTCGAGACAGGAGATGCTTTATTTAAGTGGTAAGTTTTCAGCCCAAAAAACCATCGCTTTGCAGACATAATAAAAAGGGGCCTGAATGACCGAGTATGTAGTGCTTTGGTTTTCGGTGCCACAGATATCGGGCTCAAGTTACAATGTTACAAGTTACAAGACACACAGTTACAATGATATTCCAAAGAACACTGTTTGTGAATTTTCCACGAAATCATATTAGATAAACTTCCTTAAACATGAAACCCTAGTTTTTGACTAAAATGTGATAAATTAGTTTCTTATAAGAGGTGGTACTAACAATACACATATCAGCACTTTAATTGACCGAAAACAAATTAACATTTTATGGACGTTAGTTCACGCTACATGGGCGTGATGGCAGAGTAACTAACTCTCTGGCGCACTGTGTCCACACACTTTGGGTTCGAGTCTCTGCGGTATCATGGATGCTTGTAGTGGTTCGGAATCCACTTTAAACAGTAGATTCCGCTATAATATGAATGTAGAGCGTTGGGCTTTACGAGCCTATACCGTAAAAAAAAAAGGGCCCCTCCTTCGAAATATGCCAGTAGACTTTTGGCAATGATATTATTGTGCCAATAAAGAATAATAATAATACAACATAATAATATATCTTAAGGAACACCAACTTTACAGTTTTTATTATATTAATAATAAAAACTGATGGTGTTCCTTTTTTGAAAGCAATGACTATTATCACATCATCAGTAAAACCATATTAAAATTTTGTGGTAGCTAACTTACACTAAAGTAGCGTGTTGGCAGAGTGAATGGTGCGCAGTGACATATGTTTCGGGTTCGTGCCCCAGCGGTGCCATAGATGGCTCAGTTAATATGATGGGTTCCTTTTATATGATGACTACTACTACTACTACACCATATCACAACATTGTGACTAGAGCTGGGTTGCAGGCAGGCGTCTTTAGCCCACAATGGGACTCTGCCGCCAATGAAGTCGGGAACTTAAACTACAGGTAAACCATGAATAGATTCATAAGATATTGAAGAATTTCAGCCTAATTAACTGGATATAGAATTAAATAAACAGGCATACATACATTTCATTCATTAAATAAAATTTTATTTTTATTTTTAAAAATTTACAAATCTAAACTTATATTTTGTTGAGTAGAAAATAAAACTCTCCTAAGGAAAAAAAAATGAATTGAATTTCTCCATGCAGATAATAGTACAGAAGTACTCAAAAATTGATTTAGGGCTGTTTGTATGCATTTTCAATTCGGAGCACCAAAGTAAATAACGAAGTAACTGAAATAAAATCAAAGAAACACAACAACAGAGCAGTTGATGCGAGACACATATGAGAAGAGATTAGTTTTCCGAGACGAGCAATTTATTTACTGTTTTTTCCTCCAGATATTTCCATGAAAACGGATCTTTTTCTAAAAGTTTGATCTTGAAGATAAATAAAGCCAGCATGCAATATCACGGTGTGTGCGGCATAACCCATTATTTGCAGTATCCGCATTACTGTGCTATTATGAAAGGGAACTGCTTTCAGCCATTTTTGTCGTGTGGAATCCGAGGAGAAATGCAAAATTATTTTTGAGTAGAGGGAACAAAAAAAAAATGAAAATAGTAATACTCAGTGCGGGTTTCCATACTTAAGTGAGCGGGTCTGCCTGGGTTTGAGATTATTTACGAGAGCGTGGTGTTTAACCACGAACCGAATCGATTCAGAACTTATGGTATCCATGCTGTGTAATTTGAAATGTTTGTTTAGCATTTGTGGAAATTACCAAGAGCATTCCATTCATTGATAAGATGGTAGTTCCATATTTTTATTCTAATACATTTTAATTATATTTTTTTGCTGTTTACTTTAATTATATGCAAATAAAATAGCAATGATTATGTTCTGAACTTTTAAACAATCTGGAAGGAAAAAAATCTTTTGAATGGTTGTGAATTTTTTTTTAATTTAATCTGAAGTTTTTCTGAATGATTTTGAATTAAATTTGTAATCTTTCTGAATGATTTTGAATTATTTTTAATTAAATTTGTAATTTTCTGAATGATTTTGAATTAAATTTCTAATTTTCTGAATGATTTTGAATTAAATTTCTAATTTTTCTGAATGATTTTGAATTAAATTTGTAATTTTTTCTGAATAAATTTGAAATTTTTTCTGAATAAATTTAAAATTTTTCTGAATAAATTTGAAATTTTCTGAATAAAATCTTTTCAGACGCTTCTACATAATTTATTTTTTAGCTGGTGAAGGTAATTTAAATAAACCAATAAGAAACATTGAAGGTGGAAACGAGAAATTCAGCTCTCGATATCAATACTCATATATTTTAAGGGCTGATTGATGGCCAATTGGCTAGCACTATGGCAGGTGGTACCCCATGTTACAGGTTCGAATCCTGGCGAGGGCATGGATGCTTGTTAGTGGTACGGAATCCACGTTAAACTGTGTGTCTGTGACTAATTAGCGTGACTCATATTACTGTAGATTGGCGTGTTTCAGGATTCTGAGCAATTATGATTTCATGGAAAATACTCACACTGTGTTCTTCTCCTCCTTGGCACATCAATAAATTTGAATGATTTTATAGTTCCCTAATATGATAAACTTTGTATATGGAATATATGGCTTCCGGAGAGACAATAATGAATATGTTTGTATATTTACCCATCATCTTATCAGAAAAATCAAGAGTGATGCATTAATAGACAGCATTTTACAGCAATGCATTAATAGACAGCAATTAATCCACAACATACTACAATTATACGCGTGGGTGTAACTTAATCTTCTAAAGCAGGGGTGGCCAATCCGAGGCCCACTTTTACAGCAATGCTTTAGACATTTTCCCTCCCCGTGAGATGTATACACTTTTTACAAAATATGTATTTATTTTACAATGGCCTTAGTAGTGAAAAACAATGTATTAAAAATGCATTATGTGTGCATCCATATATTTGTAAATTAATTGTTGAAATTATGAGAAAAATTACTTTTGACAAAAAAAACATTCATGCAAATATATGACAAATATCGCACTAGTAAAAAAATATTTTTTAATGATTTTCATTTTTTTATTTTGTTTATATTTATATATTTTTTATATTTCACTTTTTAGTGTAATATATTTCTTTACAACGTGCGTCATCGATTTTCAAAAGTTAAGTTTAAAGAGTCAGAAAAGAAATATCGCACTAATAAAATAAATATTTTTAATGATTTTCATTTTTTTTTTTTTTATTTATATTTATATATTTTTTATTTCACTTTTAGTGTAATATATTTATTTACAACGTGCGTTTAATATCATTACTATTATATTGTCTATGTTTAAATGTAAGATTAATAATATACACAATAATAATAGCCATTATGTTTCAAATACTCACTCCAATAAAATGTCTATAGTGGGTCTAATTCTAATATGGGGATATATAATTTTATATTCAGCCGGCGGAGTTATGATGCATTTCTAAAATGTCCAAGATCATTTAGGTTGCCACCCCTATTCTAAGATAAAAGATAATGATAATGATGTTAAATTATGCAACTAGATAGAGTAATAGTTTTCCAATTTTTCATTAAAAAAAGCTTTTGTTCTTAATAAAAAATGATTACATTTATTTAAATACTTTATTGAACCTGACAGATAATTTTTTAAAAAAAGTATATTTCATAAAACATCCCATCAGAATTACAAAAGCATTTGTTGCAACATAAAAATAGACCCATCTTTTGATAAATGCGAACAATAAAGTAAATATCATTCAAGATGTCCCAAAAGAAATCCTTTTGGTTGAACAAAAATATTTAAAAAAAAAAAAAAAAAAACATTTGTGAAGCAGCACGATATTGCTCAATGAATTCACCCCTTTATTTCCGAGAGCCAATCAAAACTGGTTTAATATCATTCGAAAATTTCTAAAGAACGACGGGGAAACTTTACGTAAAATCCAGCCTTTTATACCTTTTTATGAGTGAATTGTTAAAGAAAGTCATTTCTGTTTTCCAAAGAGCATTATTAGAAGACGGCATAATGATCTTCTACAAATCAACATCAGTTGGGACGGACTCTCTTTGTTTACTTAATCAAAGAGATGGTTCAAACAACAATGATACAACGTATTTCTGAGGAATAAGAATTATTTTGTCTCCGATTTAATAGCATATAATAACGGAATGAAATACAAATTGCATTCCTCTGGGGAAGATTGGAAGATTTATCAAGTGTGCATCAAATTAATTCGTGAAATATCGTTTGGTTGTTAATCAGGAATGTTCTATCAAGATGGGAATTTGATTTTCTTGTTATTTAGCAGAAATAAACGTCAAATATTTATGACCTTTCTTGTTCATTTTATTGGCATAAATCGGACTCCATCTTGGGCCACAATTCTAAATAGAGGAAGTAAACTTGTTAAACACATTTACGACTCATGTTGTGGAAACGCAACTTCATATCAATTATTTTTTTTTATATTTTCTGTTATAAAATTTTCTAATATATTTCTCTAAATGGTATAGAGGAAGCTTTCCTAATCATAAAGCTTTCCTAAAAAAAAAAAAAACACATGTTTTGCCTCGCATTAAACTATTAATAACTATCAATCGTTCTCTATAGGCAAATTTGCTTGTTTATTTACATTTGAGTTAATATCATAGTAATTAGTTAAAGTTAGGTGTATGCTGTGCTTTGTGTGGTTGGAAGCATGATTGAAGTGAATTTTTAGGAAATGTGTGATTAAAGGTCTATAAAAACTAGTTGTGGTTATGTTGTCTGTATAAAAGAATTGTTCAATAAATGTGATGAATAAATTTATTATCATATTGATTATGGGTCCATAGACACAGTGCTGTTTTGAAAATATGAAATCATTTATAACGAGTTAAATAATTATTGATAATATATTAATATTATTAACAAGGTAAGTTCAGTAATAACAGTAATATTTAAATCGATACAAAATTTATGCTTGATTAACATTTCAGTTATCTTAACACGTGATAGCATGTTAATGTTAAGGCATCAAATTATTTCGGGTCTTGACTTTTTATTTTATAAAATTCCATTTTAGGCAATGTCAAATGCATTTAATTCATGGAAATATTTAAAATCATTGACCAATCATTTTCTATATTTTATGAAGATTTCTCTAAATTTGAATCAGTTTAACCCTAAACAAATATTTCAAAAACAAAGCATGTTCATCTTAAACATTATTTAAGTAGTATAAAAATATGTTTAGCCCCATAATATATGTAGAAATAAACATTTATTTTATTGATCCGAGGCATACTTTATAAATGCATGGATACATACGTTTACATATTTTATAAATGCATATAGATGCATATGCACATGCATCTATATGCACATACATGTACATACATATACACATTTCATAGATGCATGGATACATACAGAAATCACTGTAAAGTGAAGCAAACATATCAGAGTAATGCATTCTCCTTATAAATAGAAGTTCGCAACAAATACGACATTCTATACAGAGCACGTGATATGATACTGGCACTTTGTAAACGTAACATAAGCTGCACTTAAAAGTCTGCAAAAAAAATTCTTACTTTATGGTTTTTAAATGAACCCTGTTTTAAAATAATCACTTCCGATCTTTATAAGAAATTAAAGAACGTTTTAAATATATTTGTTTGAAACCTTCACATTTGTGATGAACCTACACCACAGCACAATCTTGTTAACGTGCGACAATTAAGAATACTGACAACATACATTTCAGTTGTAATAAAACTAATACTGTGCTTTTGAGTTAAAATAAATTGCTCATTCAAACTCAGTAAATTACAATCCAAATTAGTTTCAGTTTCTGGTTTAAACTATTGATAAAACAATGTCAATGTGACTCAGACAATGGACTTTCCTGAATAAAGGCGTGCTTCACTTTCAGCTGCATGGAGAAACGCAACTTCCCGAGCAGTTAATTCCAACAGAATATAGATCGGCGACCATTTATGGGAATTGTGACTCAGGCGTGGATAGAACATTTGGTGGCCCACAATTTGCAAGTGATGGTACTTGCCGCGAATATTTATAAACATTATTATTCAGTGCCTGTCTCTAAATTGCATATCATGCGATAAATATTGGATGCCAACTGCATCTTATCAGATGTGAGGACAAATTTCGATATTGGTTAATGACTTTCAGCATCATTCCATCTACGAGGATGGATGCTATTAACCACATGGTTTGTTTCCAATTTGATTTAATAAGTCTGGATGTTAATGTAAGTCAATATATCAGATGCAATGTTGTCATCGATTTCATTAAAGACTGTTTAAATTTCAAAATAAAGAACACGTGCATTGTAAGATTTTCTGTGTGAACTAAATAAAATGTTATATCGCTTTCTCGTTTAATGTTTTTTCTCGTTCTTAAGATTTATTATAAGATTTTCTTTAAGATCTAAATGCAATGTTGTATTGCTTACCCGTTTAATGAACAAGAAGAATTTATGGAAAGTTTTTAAATTTAATTGTTTTTTCTTCTTCTTAAGATTTATTATAGGACTATTTATTATAGGAATAAAGAATACATACAGTAAAATGTCTGTTTAAGAACTAAATTAAATGCTGTATTGTTTACCCATTTAATGTGTTACTTAATGTTTTTTAGTGTTCTTTTTTATAATGATTTTTCTATTTATAATTTATATTTATATGAATAAAGTGAATTGTAATAACATTCACTTGTTTTATTTGGGGAAATATTGGGCATGTAATGATTACACGAATCGCTATAGAATTATTTCGTTAAAGTTCCTTAAGTGCATTGTTATAATCTAATATATAAAATTCTCGTGTCACAGTGTTTGTTGCCAAACTCCTCCGAAACGACTTGACGGATTCTTATGAAAATTTTTGTGCATATTTGGTAGGTCTGCGAATCGGTCGTAATCTATTTTTAAACCCCTAAGTGATAAGGGTGGCACACCCCTAAATATTTAAAATTTTTTGGCAAAACAATGCAGTGCTTTTTTTTTTTAATTTTTAGTCATGATATAAAGTCTTTAATCGGCTTCATTTTTTTTTTACTTTTATTTAATTAAGTGATCTTAAATAAATCAACACGTGTTGTGAACACGCGCCAACGACGGCCGTTGCTTTACCTGTACATATTATACGCAACGTTTTTGTGGGAATAGTTTTAAATTAAAGAGAAATATTTACGTGTTAAATAAATATACGTGTTTTATCATTGTTAAAAGTAAGTCAAATAATACGAGAACAAATACTGTTATTATTGCACGTGAAGCATTAAATTATATTTACACGTGTAGCGCGTGTTAAATGTCTCAAGTTATCTTAAGTTAATGTTTTGTTAACTTTTATTCATTGCACGTGTAGCGTTAAATTACATTTACACCTGTAGCGTGTGTTAATGTTTAGTTAAGCAAAATTGGCAACTTTACTACTGTTCTAAGAAAATTTGTGTGTTATAATTTACTTTATTGTGGCGGAACTGGGATTCCAGTAAAGTAAGTGTTATTTGCAACTCGAAAGCATAAGATTATCAAAAAGTATAAACTTTATTTTGAAACATAGATATAACGTAAGATTTTATGACTGTTAGGGACTTTCGTTTTTACGTTAAAAATACAATTATATTTTACTGTTTTTCACCATTAAGTACTTTAATTTGATATATTTATGTGTTTTATTTACAGTTAATAATGCCAGCAAGACGCAAAGGGTAAGTAGTTATCCTTATGATTCCCACAGATGTGCCAATTGAATTCAAACGTATTCAATTTCCAATTAGATTGGCATTCGCAATGACAATCAATAAGTCGCAAGGCCAAACGATGTCTGTTTGTGGCTAAGATTTGGTTTTTCCACACACAACTATACCTGGCATATTCACGTATGGGTAAACCATCCAGTTTGTTTGTGTTGGCTAAAGACGGACTTACCAAAAAATATTGTACACTCCATTGCACTTAGAGATTGATGTTGATAATTTTTTAATTGCCATAATTAGTAGTAAATATGTAAATAACTATTTTTGATGTATATACAGCTATTATATAATGTAATTTAAAATATATTTGTTAATTTATTAAAGGATGAAATAAATAAATGGTTAGTGTATTATCATTTTACAGGCAGTCATTGTCTGGAACGTTCCATTCCTCTTCCAATCATAACCACATTTCCACACACTTACAGTAAGTTAGTTTTTTTTTTTTTTATTTAACTAAAAAAATATTTTATAGAAATAATGTATATGGCAAAACAACGTTTGCCGGGTCAACTAGTATTTATATAAAATAGTTTATTGTTATAATATTTTCCTTTGTAATGCTTCTTTTTTCATAACGTTCTTATTTTTCTTAACATTCCGTTTCTATTTTAGTATGAACTAAATATATTGTAATAACGTTCTCGTAATAATGCAATAATAGTACATTGTAGTAATGTTTTTTTTCCTCAGTCATGATGTACCTCATTTATTGTTGCAATTGTTGTAATGTTTCATTAAAATTTGTTCAAATTTCAGAATAAAGAATTCCTGCATTATCAGGTTATCTTTATGAACTAAATGCAATGTTGTATTGCTTTCCCTTTAATGTTTTTTCTTGTTCTTTGTTATAATATTTTCCTTGTTTGTATGAATCGCATGAATTGCAAAAATATTTGTTTTTATTTTAAATTCTTCTTGTTCCTTTTGAAATGATCTGCAAGTATTGTTAGAATATTTGTATTACATTAAATACAAGGCTACGGTTTTTCCTTCCTTAATATTTCATGTCGTTCTTTATAACAATCCATTGTTTTCTTATAGGGAAATATTTGATATGTACGGATTAAATGTTTCGCTACAGAAGTATTTCTTTAAATTTTCTTGAGTGTATTTTTATAATATTTAATATTATATAATTTATATAATATAATATTGAAAATACATTATTAATATAATAATGTATTGACATTATAAATATTTAATTGTTTATGTAATGTTATTTATATTTCTAACTTTGCATAATGCTAAGACTTATACATTATTTTGTATTTTAGTAATAGTTCTGCAGCCGAATGACTATTATGAGCTCTTAGTATAATAAAAACATATATATATATATTATTAATAAGTATTCATTATATAAAAGGATATATTTGTTAAAGGTGTACACATATAATAAATATAATTTATATAGTCTTTTGTAAATGCTCAGTAGAATTCAGAATAATATTTTACAAAATTTAGGCTACATGCCGGAAAACTTCCTTTTAATATTTTAACTATGAGCAGAAATTTCCTTTTCCTTTCCGACATACAAATATTTATTTAATTAATTATATGTATAGTTTCTTTAATGTTTAAAAACTATGTTATTAATTTGTTTCTTACTTCTGCATGCTCATGTGATAGTTTGTGTTAATTGAGAATTCTTTGTAATTTTTCTGTTAAAAAATCATCATACAAAAAAAAGGAAAAAAATTAAGGAATAAATTCTAAAATTGTAATTTCTACTTTAAAGCATTTTTTTAAAAATTTTTTTACTAAAATGAAGTTGTGATTTTTTTTTAAATTTTATTTTATGAGCCAAATACTTTCTTCCCACGCAATTTTCCTTTTGGAAAATCTTCTGGGGGAAATTTAAAATCCTATTGCGGAAAAAAAACTGCAAGTTAAAAAAAAAAAAAAGAATGCACTGACATTTTATGTGTCACATTTTTCTAAAAATATTTTAATGGATTATTCTGGAAAATGAAGTGGAAAACTAGTACTTTTAAAAAGAAAATATATATTTTCAAAATGTTAAGATTTTTAGTTTTACGTCTTGTATGCAGGAAAAATTTGTAGCTAGAAAAACAAGTAATTTGATTTTAATATTAAAAATGATAAAAAGCGTTATCGTTGTTTATAATTAAGTTCTGAAAGTACAATCATTTAATATTACGTGTTTATTAAAGAATATCTATAGTTATTTTTATTTTAAAAGAATAAATTGCATTTTTTAAAAATATTTTTATATTTCAGCAAACATTAATCACTAACTTTCAATTGTATAAATATTTAGAGTTGCTAATTATTATAAATGATATTAAACTCAATTTTGTTAAATGTGTTACTAATTTCTTTCAACGCAAATAATCTTTACTCATATTTTAATAGATGTAATTTACTAATATTTTACTCTACTATTTTGCTCTAATATTAATGAAAGCCATTTTAATTCTCACTTCTTTCACAATTTGAATTAAACGTGGCTAGGAAAAAATATTTTAACTGATTCTTACGAATGCTATTAAAAGTCTAGCATTTTACGTTTAGAAAAAAAAAAAATTATTGGCTCAAATAAACTCAAATTTACTCCTATTTCAAAATAAATTGTTATCTTACACACACACACACAGATATATGTATATATATATCCGTTATTTGTCCAGTTAGCATGTTTAATTTATTAAATTTTAAAGATCACGGGTTAATTTAAGATAAAAAAATTCCTTTCAAATGTAAAATGCTGTTACATTAATAGCCAGTGTAAACTCCAGAATTTTGAATTCAAGCCTGCAAATGTGCATGCATTGTGTCATACAGGTGCTGAATGTCATTTTGTGGTATGTAGTTCCATGGTTGTTGTACTTGTTTGTTTTGTCAATACTGCGACGGACTGCTGGGCACAATTGATATTCCATACGTGTTCAATGGGAGACAGAGCATGGGCATCTTCTTAAAGGCGTTCTTGGCTAACATCAGCTCAATACGTCAAATTTCGAAGCTCAATAACGCTCACGAACTTTACAGCATGCATTTAAAGCAATACTGATTTGTATGTCCCTAGTGGCGCTGCTAGCGCTACACTTATGCGAAAATTGAATCGATGTCATCTTTCAGATATATAAACACGCCTACCAAATTTCGTTTATCTAACACTTCTTGGTGTTGGGAGTTTTTTCGTCAGTGTATATATCATTTAAATGTAAGGTTATTACCACTGAATTTCTTTAGAAAACACCAAGTATTGTATAATTTTAACAAATGCAATTGTCATTATTTAGTTAATTTTTGTATTCAAGAATTCTAAGTGGCTGTTGATGCATAAGAACAGAAGAAAGTTTTAGAATGAAATAAGTGTCTACAAGTAGATGCAGATTTCACTCTTTGTGTGAAGATTTTCAGGCATAACTTCCCTGTATTTGATTTTCTATTGGGAGAGACATCCTTAAAACTCTCGTTTATTGTATCAGCTAACGACGCAAGACGTATGCATGATATTACTCTTACCAAATATCATGATATTACTCTTATTATCGACTTACACATGATATTAACCTTACCATCGGCGTAAAACAGTATATAACCCAGATCATCGACGTATATAGGATAATACACTTCCCAATCGATTGTACCAAAATCAGGATATTACTTTTACCATCGACGTATTCATGATGTTAACCTTATCATCCATATACACTTCATATTACCCTTCCCAATCGAGTGTACCAAAAATCATGATATTACTCTTATTATTGACATGCACATGATATTTCCCTTACCATGGAAGTACACATGATACACTTTTCAATCGATTGTGCCAAAAAACATTATATTATCCTTATTATGTATGTATACATGATATTATCCTTATTATATACGTACACATGATATTATAATTATTATCTACATACACATATTATTCTTTTCAATCTATTGTACGCAAAATCGTGATGTTACCCTTGCCATCGACTTGCACGTGACATACTGAACAATTGATTGTATCCATTTCCCAGTAATAAGGCTGTAACTGAAACACATACCACGAGAGGGAAATCTTATTTTCGTACATTAACATGCTAACTTGCAAATGAGTGAACATTGTGTGAGAATGAGATTTGAGATTTGTGTGAAAATGAAAAAAAATCATTAGATGTATCATCACAACTCGTTGATGTTAACACTTTCAGGACTGTTCGACCAGGGTGGAGATTGAAATATATTTTATGATATCTATCACACAAGGAAGAAATGTTTTTTTGTATCATGTTACACTGTAGGCTCTGAGGGCAGATGATTTCAGCCAATACTAATTTCTGTAAGTCTTGTATGTCAAATAAAAATAGTTTTTTAGTTCCTCATATAGAAAATATCAACAGGTGTTTTGTCATTAGTTTATAATTAACATTAATTTTTTTTAATTCTCTAAAAGGAGTTATAAATTCCCTTTCTAATGCATCATACATTAGAAGTGCATTTTTTACATCCGTTTCTGAAATCGGTATTCTAAAAAAATATAAAACATTTAGAAATATATTTATTTAGAAAAATATAAATTTCCAAAGACATGTTTAGTTATAAAATTTAAAAGAAATATTTTAATCAGAATAAAAAAAATAAATAATAACTATTTACTGGAAAAATGTTTGTTGTGCACAGTGAAAATTTTAAAATACATTTTCTCCTTTTATATTAAAAATATTTTTTTTTAGAGATATAAGTTTAAGATGGTATTTTTATAAATTCATCTGAAAACAAAAAAGTAATTTGATACAGAAAAAATCAGTGATTAAATTTCAAAAATGCAAATCGCATGAGTGTTTTACTCGTATTTCTTTTAAGGAAGTTTCCGTGTTTTTAATTAGTATAACCTTGATGCTTGTCTTAAGTATTGAGAGACGGAGAGATGTGAGTGATTTTTAGAAGCAAAACAATGAATCGTCTTATCAAAAACATCTTATTGCATCCTAAACAACACCACTAACTCGCTCCAACCTTTTCATCACTCTCACACATTAAGCAGAACCATCTCCATCACATGGTAAAAAATCCACCAACTACCCTTGAACTAATTCGAAGGATTTATTATTCAACCCTGCATCCACTCGGCCAAATGGGAAAAGTTCTAAAAAAGAATTAGTCTGACAACAATGCTTCTAGAAAAAAACCCAAAGTCCATTTTCTTGAAGAAGGTGAGAACTCCACCAGGTGTTCGAACCACGAAACGGCACCCTCAATCATCCTTCCTGTGGTCAGTCCATTAGAGAGTCCGTGGCTCGGCGGTTCAATCCGAATGGGGTGGAAGGAGGAGGAATCAGCTGGACGATTTGGCAATGAGCCGGAAATTACATCTGGAGTAAAGGGATCGGCAGAGCAGGTGCATTGGATTGGAAAATCAAGCATTTTGTTAGGAAAGTTAAGACATGCTATCTTTAAATAGGGAACTGTGTGGAAGAAGAGGTTACGGAGCACATTACTGATTAAAAGGCAGAGAGATAACAGTTGATGGATGGGATGTCCAAGAAATAGATAGTATATTTTTTCCGCTGTAAATCAATGTGAAGAGTTCCATTATGCCCTTTACTCTTTAAACACTACATACTCTACAATCTTGAGTCATATTTTTTAATAATTTTAAATTAACTTTTAAAAGTAAACGCAAAGTAGGTAGTAATTCCCTAAAAAACATAGATATTTAAATATGATAAATTAAGCAGACGGGAATTTAAACATTAATATATTTAACTAAAGCAAACATATTCTGGTGATGTAATTAATCAGCGATATCTTTTACTTGGAAATTGGTATGTCTTATATATATACCTAGTAGTAACCGACAGGTAATATGGGAGGATATTGCTTTCAGGACGGCTTTTAAGGGTAAATTCTCGGAATTTAAATGTAGAATAAAGGAAAACTTATAGAAATTCAGTCAGGAAACATGAATATGATTCGAAACAATTTACAGGCATCATCACATTCACAATTAAGTCTCCTACTTTCTGATGCGGCATAATAACAAATTGACGGGCGCTCTGGCTTTTGATTTATGGCAGATTTCAGTTTTGAGTCCTGTCTGTTGTAGGGATGGTTTTAATGGTTAGGAATCACCATTAGACGTAGTTCCCAGTTGTATTAGCGTAAAGTGTGCAAAAAATGACCTTAGACCGACAAACCAATGTAAAAATTTAAATGTATTTTATTACGTTTCCATGGTAAATCTAGAGTAATGCTAAAAATTTTATATATCTGGTATTTTAGGGAAAAACGCCCTCATATTTTTGTTCTGTTCCCTGCTATATCCTCCAGAATTATGTTCTGTACTATCCTCTATATTTCTATTTCTGTTCTGTCCCAAATATATCTGTTGCTGGTTTCTTCGAAGGAAATATTTGATTTTTGTAAATTCAATGAACTAGAAATATTAACATTCGGCTGATTTAAAGAAAACTCGTTTTGCATTTGTTTATTGCTGAACTAATCGTCATCAATATCCGTATCATTTAACATGAACTAATAATACTCTGTACTATTATCAGAATTTTATTAATAAACCTCCAGCCGATACCCTCAACAACAACCACGATCCAACTGACCACCCACACCTAATCCCTTATATCCCAATGTCCTACTTTCGGTCAGCATAAAGAAAACCTCGTCCAGAATTAATTCGGTCAGAACACCCCCGCACAACAACTGCGCTAAAACAAATGTTCTCCTCATCACATTCACGTCCAGAGAACCTAATTTGGCCTCAGTAGAGGACAGGGTGGGTGGGGAGCTCTTATCACTGGACTGGAACGATTAGGAAACGTGTTCCAGAGATAATTGATCTTCGGAACGGAAGGGGTGCTCTGGGTGGCCATGCTGGAACATCTCGCGCTGTGCGAGAAAGTTGGCACTTGTTAACACTTAATGCAATTAGCTATGTCAAATGGGAATGGAGGTTGGAGAGCTAAACCATTTATCTATTTGAAAGGTAAATAGATGTTGGACACGCACCGGTAATTGGAAGTGGGAGTTCATGCATTCTTTTTACATCCAAATAAGGTGGCATGAAAAAAAGGTTCTATTTTGAAAGTCAGGTGAGACAGCATTTGATTTTTTGACTTCTGGTAAATACAATATAATAAAATTACTAATATATTATAAATATATCATACTTAGTAGCTTAATTGTCTTAGTAATATCATGCGCAACTGACTTGTAGATGTGTTTTGCTGTGGTTTGTCGTTCTAGAGTCATTTTTTACACACTATAGGCTAATTAGAGCGGATTTATAAGAATTAGCGGTCCCGATACGAAGATACGTTAAACTACGTAGAGGAAGTAGTTTAATGTGAATTCTGAGCCACTAACTAACATCCATGGCAACATTTTAACCTCAAGCCTGTGGTACCAAAGCGCAGAGAATTGCCCATCAGGTTACCACTGTCATGTAGAAGAGATACGGTTGCAATTATTTGGCAGATTAGAAAGCAATAAGTGTACAAGGGCATTTTATGGGGATTGCCCCAGCGTGTGTAAGTTCACAGCCATGCTAACAGCCATCCACAGCCATCCACACAGCCATCCACACAGCCATCCACAGCCATGCTAACTGTTCAAGCGTTTCCGTGTTTTATAACATCTGCAGTTAATTACATTGAAGATATGGACAGGGAGTTTCATTGATTTCATGAAGAATGTGTAAAACATTCAAAAGTTGTTGAACCATTAGAGATGTTGGACATGACCACGTTTTGGATTTTGAAGTTTAGGATGCACTGGACTGTTAGAGTTTCCCAAGTTGGTTCGGTAAAGACACGCGAGGCATTTATTTACCCCTAAAAATCCTCCCAGAAAGAATCAGCTGAGGAAATTCTTCATAATACTAAAAGGAATTTTTTTTTTTCAATTCACATTTAACTACTATATGTAACTGAATATAACGAGAAATAATTTAAGCATAATTATGTGCCTTAAACAAACATTAAATTGTATATGTAAAAACCAAAAAATTATAATTAAGGACATTTAATTAAAAACTTAATGCAACTTCTAAAATCATATTCCAATTTTTTTTTAAATTTTTTTTTTATATTATCCAGAAATAAATAAATGTAATAAATAAATTTAAATTTATATAATAAAAATAACTATATGTAAAATAAATAAAAATAATTCAACTAGAAATAAATAAATATAAAAATAAACAAATAAATTTTTAAAAATAAAAGAAGGAATATGATATATAAAAAAAATTAACCTAATTAAGAAATATTGCTATTTTTCTAGAAATTTCCTAAAATTCTACTGTAATTGTGGTTTTATAATGGCACTTATCTATAATTACCAGGCCCTTATTATTAAAATAATTGTTTCTAATTACTTTAAAAGGAACTTTAGTTTATTTTATGGAAAACAATTTGCCTAATGCATTGCAAAAAGTATGAGTTTAGGCAAAGAGCAGCAGGAAATGAAGGAAAACAAAAATTAAATTAACAGCATAATTAATCACAGGCGCACACATTAGTATACTTGCTTTCTTTGTTAAATATTTAAATATTAATTTTTAAATTACTCGACAGAATTTTGTTTAGAGATTTTTGTCAGAGATTTTAATAAACTTGACAGATTTCTTGATTTGATTTCAGTAATTGAAAAGCATAACTGACGTGTGCAAGTGCTGAAGCTGAGCACATTGCTGAGCACGTATGAATCGCTGCTTTCAGAAATCAGGAAATTTTAAGTGTAAGTCTCTGGCATTAATAGTTTCTTAGAGGGAGTTTTCTGGTCTCCCGTACGTTGAAAAATAATGGGCATTTACCTCCAAGATTCCTGACTTTAATAATACTCTTCAGTAACCATTGGATAACTGATTGTGGTATATTTAAAGTTAAAACGCTCTCCACCAATGATAAAAATAGTAATAATATTTTATTCCTTTATAAGTATACCAGTCAAGGAATTATTCATTTTGGCAAGGAAGCACAAATGGAGTCGTTAAAATTTTACATATGGAACACCGGCTGTGTCACTTGCTCAATTGACAAAAAAATTGTCTCTAGTTCCCTTTGACCCTGAAGTGACCCGCTAGACACTCGAACATTTAGTCGCCTGTCTAATCTGACTGTAGAGCGTTAGGGTTAAAGGACTGAGAACCTAAGAAACCATCTCCTGTATCAAAATATTCCAGTCGTCAGACAGACTTGGCCCGCAATCGGGTTGATGCATCAATGAAAAAAGAAGACTGCTTGCACTACAGGAAAACAATGAAAGGATTGTGAACATGGAATTCAAAGGTATTATAAATTTTAAAAAAAAAATTACGTCTGATTAATTGCAAATGTCCTTAAATTCACAGCTATACATATATTTCATTCATTAAAAAACACTAATTTTATTTAAAAACTATTTGAAATCTAAAATAATCTCAATAATTAATAAAATAATCTAATAAATCTAAACTAATCTTAAATTCAGTTGAAAAACAAGCATCTCCTAATGTAAAAATGGATTGGATTTCTCAGTGCAGGTAATAGTGCAGAAGTATTCAAAATTGATTTAAGCTTGTGTGTATGCATTTTCAATTCGGAGCACCAAAGTAAACAATGAAGTAACAGAAATAAAATCAAAGAAACACAACAGCACAGCAGTTGATGCGAGACACATACAAGAAGGGATTAGTTTTCCGAGAAGAGCAATTTATTTACTGTTTTTTCCTCCAGTTATTACCGTGAAAACGGATCTTTTCTAAAAGTTTGATCTCGAAGATAAATAAAGCCGGCATGCAATGTCACGGTGTGTGCGGCATAACCCATTATTTGCAGTATCCGCATTACTGTGCTATTATGAAAGGGAATTGTTTACAGACATTTTTGTCATGTGGAATCCAAGGAGAAAATGAAAAAGGATTTTTAAGGAGGGGAACAAAAATAAAAAATGAAAATGGTAAAACGAAATGCGGGGTTTCCATACTTAAATGAGTGAGGTCCTCCTGGGTTTGAGATTATTTACGAGAGCGTGGTGTTTAACCACGAACTGAATCTATTCGGAACTCTGGTATTCCTGCTGTGTAATTTGAAATGTTTGTTTAGCATTTGTGGAAGTTCCCAAGAACATTTCATGCATTGATAAGAGGGTGGTTCAGCATTTTCATTCGAATACTTTTTTTTTTTTAATACTGTTTTGCTGTTTACTTTAATCATATGCAAGTAAAATAGCAATGATTCTGTTTTGAATTTTTAAATAATCTGGAATTTAAATGATTTCTAAATGGTTGTGAATATATTTTAATTGAATTTAAAATTTATCTGACTGATTTTTGAAATATATCTGAATGAAATCGTTTTGAAAATTTCTGCATTATTTAATATTTACGTCCTGAAATAAATTTAATAAAAAAGCACGTGAAAGAAATTTAAATAAACCAATAATAATCTTTTAAAGTAGTCAAGGAAACTAGAATTTCCGCTTTCGAAAAAAAATACTCATACATTTTACAGGCGACTGATGGCTAGCACTTTGGCCCTTTTCTACCAGAGGCTTTAGGTTCTATTCCAGGCGATTTCATGCATGCTTGCTAGTGGTTCGGAATCCATAATAAACTGCAGGTCTCTGTCTCATTAGCCTAAAGTGTGAACACAATGAACGTATAGAGAGAAATCAAAGCAATGGACAGCCATATGAGGCAAGGAACTACCATAAAGTGGATTTCGAAGCACTAAAAACATCCATGGCGGGGCCGGGACTCGAGCCCCAAACCTGTGGCACCGAAAGCCAAAGCACTAGACCATTCAGGTCCCTGTTTAATATGGTATCAAAAACAAAACCCTAGTATAAAAACAAATGTATAAAAAATGTATGAAATCTTCTAAACATTTTACACTGGTCATGGAAGAAAAATTAAAACACCAATCAATTCAGGGAAATTGGAATTCTAAAAAATTTGTCATAATAATACCTCAGAATCTTGTAATTAAATTTAGAGAAGGAAGAAGCTGAAATTCAGTGAAAAGAAGGTAAATCTGCAACTTTGAATTATGTAGGCCTTAATCTATGTAGGCCTTAACCTATATACGTACTAAATTTCAGAGCTTCAGGTTAAAAACTGACAAACAAACAAGTAGATTTTTAAAAGGTTATGGAGAGGAAATTATTATAAATGTTTCTATAATATTTAAAGCAACTTGGATAATAATTATATAAAATTATTTAATTGGCTCATTTGCTTTGATTTAAAATATTTTCGTCATTTTAATCGTTACAGTTAAATGACAAATTAGTAATAAGCAAAAAGAGATGAATATTTCTCTTAAAAATAAACTTCCAATTTGAATTTCACGTCAGAATAATTAAAGAACTAATAACTCAAAGAGATAGGAAAATGTTGCATGTCTAATACCTTCATGCACGCTTACTTTAATTGCAACAAATAAAATAAAAGTTACTAAAAGGAAATTGATTGCTATGTCCTGCTCGAATTTTAATTATTCACTTTATACCAATTAAATTATAAACTCTGTCTCTGTATTAACAGTTTCATTGCAGTATTTAGATTTTTATACATTTCTCAGAATGCATTTAAAGAAATGTTAATATGCATAGTAACAGAGACAAAACAAAAATATATAATCAAATATAGAAATATATATATATATATATATATATACAGTGGGTAAAAAGTATTGGCAATTGCCTATAAATGATCATATTTGCTAACAAAGTATGTTTACAACTCTTATTTTAACATAGCGCTTACAGAAGGAGAAAAGACAAACAAATATAACGAAATTTTCATTTAAATATTTTTAGTCAAAATCTACGAGAAAATCCAAAATTTACATGATAAAAAAAGTATTGGCAAAATTATAAAATTGACAAAATTATGAGCGAAAAAACAAAAATCAGTACATGTTTAGTACCTTGTATGCATACCTTCTGCATCTATAACAGCTTGTAATCTATTTCTCATAGAGGAAACTAAGGTCTTTGTTGTACTGTTGGGAATTTTGGGGGCCAAAAATTACTTTAATTGCAAGAGTAAACGTTTGAGGCCGTTTCTACTTTTACTTGAAAATTTTACGTTTCTTGATTTCCAGATCCAGCAGGTGCCATAAATTTTCAATTGGGTTGATGTCAGGCGATTAGGTGGGTTTTTAATTGGCGAGTGAGCATTGCAGAGCAGCCATTCACGGGTGAGATTCGCTGTATGCTTGGGGTCATTGTCTTGTTGAAAAACGAATAATGTTCCCAAGCCAAGATTTTGGGCACTGATTTTTAAGTTATGGCGCAAAATGTCAATGTATGTACGTGCTGTCATAATACCATCAATAAAATACAGGTTGCCAATTCCATTAGCTGCCATACAGCCTCAAACCAAGATGCTGCCGCCACCATGTTTTACAGTAGCAGTTAAATGTTGCTTTTCCAATGCAGTATTTGACCACCTCCACACATATCGTCGTCCATCACTGCCGAAAATGTTAAACTTTGATTCATCGGAAAAAATAACTGTGTTCCAAAACTCTTCAGATAAATCAACATGGGATTTTACGAAATCTAACCTCTTTCTCCTATTTATTTCCGAGATGAATGGTTTCTTTCTAGCTGCCCTTCCATAATAACTTCTCTCGTGTAAAACATTCCATACAGTCTGTACACTGAAAGTCTTTTGCGAAGAGAAAGCAACATCTCTAGCTATCTGGGGTGCACTTATTTTAGGGTTTTTCTTAACCTTGTTAATAATGACACGTTCTTCTCTTGTAGAAAATATTCGAGGTCGTCCACTTCTAGTCTTATTTTCCGTTGATCCTGTTTCCTTGAACTTTTTTTACAACACTTCTGACAGTAAATAAACGTATATTGAACTGCACTCCTATATCACGATAAGTTAAACCTTCATTTCTGAGCCTAATAATCGTGTTTTTAACACTAACGTCCAACTGCAGTCATTTACTGCAGTAATCGCAAAATAATGCATAGACACTTTTGGAGTAGTTTTGCAGACTTTATACCGGTAGAGTTTCTTATCAGTCGAAACGCGTCACTTCAATGTAACAAAATTTGCATAGCAGTTAAAACTTTGCCAATACTTTTTGACATGCAAATTTTCGTTTTTGAAAGAAAAAAATCATATAAAATGCAAATTAAAAAATAAAATTTTTACTATTTGTATATATCTAAGATGTCTTGTATTTAATTACGACAGCTAAAATTGCATAACATTTTATTTATTTGTCAAGATGAATAAATTAAGGCAATTGTCAATACTTTTTTTACCCACTGTATATATATATATATATATATATATATATATATCACCGTTTTTCGGTAGTGAATCAATTGCTACACTTTATCGCCATACACCCCCTCCCCCATTTATATTCTAGACTTCAAGTCATTCAACTTTCGAGGAAAAAACCCACACATTATAATGGGATGTAGTAATATAGTATAATTCCCCATGGGTTGACCTATCACACTTCTGTTCTCAGGAAAAGGAATGTATATTTTTAACAAGTGACAGTAGATAAACAGTACCGTGGATATTTATACTGCATGCAATTTGCGTGTCTGGTTCTAATGAGAACAATTTGTCACACAAACCTAACAGCAGATAATTAGTGTCATTGATAATGATACATCATGAAATTAGCGATTGTTTGTTCGAATTTCACAGGTCCAAACAATTACAGAAGGATATCTATGTGATAAAGTTTTCACATCATGATTGGTGATAGACCATGGGCTGAGGAAAAAGAAGTGAAGGAAGCCGTTCCTCAACCTCCTCTTAATGAATTTCTTAAAGGGAGGTTTTCGAAAAGCAGAGTGAGTTCTGGAAGAGTCGCAAAGAAATATTGTTTTTCTCTTTTCCTGAAAGTGACTGATTGAAAGTGAAATTCCGCCTGCTTACAATGTGAGCCCCTTGTAGTTTCACGTATCATGTCAAGTGATGATTAAGGTCTGAAGCAGACAAAGTGGATTAGATCCGTCATAGACTCGAGAACTCTGATAATCTCCATCCTTGGTGTGAACTGCACTTGTGAATCAAATTTAATTCTTTTTTTTTATAAATTTTTTTGTAAATAGGTTTATATATATATATATATATACTGTATGTATAATGCTTGTAAATAAAAATTAAATTGTTCCAATGAACCTGAGAGGATGACTTGTTCAATGGCCTTATATCTTGAAGACGTTACACTATGGATTAGTATACACTATATTAGTATATATTAGTTATGGATTAGTATGGGATATATTCTCAACTAAAAATAATATTGTTAATTTAGTTTTCGTAAACTTATTTGAATTTTATCTGTTTGTATTTCTATCTGATACTACTAATCAGTTGATTTCTATCTGATACAACTAATCTATCTGATACTACTAATCAGTTATTTCCTGATACTACTAATCAGTTGTATTTACTACTAATCAGTTGGATTTCTATCTGATACTACTGATTTGTTTTATCTGGTAATACAGCGTCTGTAAATAGAAACATGTTTATTAAAGTAAAAATAAAGACACTCTGATATTATAGTAATAAAAATCACAGTTTATATGCACAATGAGGGAAATAAACATATAAAAATTTAACTTGACTTTACTTTAAGATTTCTGCTCGCGTAAGTTGCTTTACCTTATTTATCCCGTTGCTCTTAAGAAGAAATCAGAAAAAAATGAAATAAGAAAATATAGTACGTATAAAAAAAAGATCATCAAATAATCAGTAGAGTTTGACTGTTTCCAAAAGTATTAAAAAATGCACCAAAAATATGGTGTTGTAAGGAACTTCTGACATCAAATAATACCAAGATAGTTAAAATAGACAAATAAAAAAACTATGAAATTAATTATTAATGCGGTTTTTGTAATAGGTTTCGTTGAACATATTATAGGGAACGAGACTATATTAGACTTATAATGGCTTCAAGAAGAAGGCCACTTTCAGGTACATGGGAACACTTTAAATTTTTTTACAAGCTTTATATACAAGCTATATTTGATACATATATATAGATTTGACACAAAAGAAATTTACAAAAAACAAAGAAATTTAAAAATAATTTGATTCACAAGTGCCATGAAGTGCAAGTGCAGTTCACTCAAAGACGGAAATTGTGAGAGTTCTCGAGTCTACGTCGAAGCTATTACACTGATCTGCAGCATACCTTATTTATACCAGGGGCGTGATACACGAAACACAAGAGGTTCATTTTTGATAAACGATTTGGCAGAATTTCCGGTCTATTCAGTTATTTATAAAAAAAACGATAAACAACATTTCTGATCTACTCGTCACAGAACTCTCTCCCTTTTTCACCAAAATTCTTCTTTTAAAACAATCCGTCAAGAGAGGGTGGGGTGGGAGGGGGGGTTAACTTCCCTCATTCTATTATGTAAGTAGATATTTCTCAGCTCGTAGTATATCCCCAAACCCTATGGAACAACTCATGGTGTATTCAATTCATATTCGATCTGTAATTAATTCGACCTGTAAAGGTTGTACAGACATTCACTAATTTCCTCATTATCCATGACATAATATCTGCTATAGACTTGAGTGACAGGTTGTTCTTATTAGTACAAACTCTAATTGCATGTAATATAACCCATAATAAAGCTCGTCTGCTGTTAAATTTGTGTGAAGGTATATTATATATTTTTCAAATAATATACATTCATCTGTCCTGGGAATGAAATGCCAAAATTCTTCTCGTGAGAAAAAAAATGCTGCAATATCAAATAACCAAAATATAAAAGGACTTAAATGTTGTGCTATTTATCTTGTACTACTTGTCTCTACTGTAATCCTGTTATGTAATACTTACTTAAAGGACTTGTATCCAAAACATGCAAAAAGTTACTTTTTATCTCTTAAAGAAGACAAAATATATGATTGCAACTAGGCTACTTAATATATTTATAAGTATTTTCATTTAGGGAATATTTTTGAAAAAACAAAGAGATACACAAAATATTTTATAAAATTTCATAAATAATTCATATTCTTTTATGCAGGAAGAAATACGTTTTATTCCATTTCAGACAGACAAGCATTGCAACTCCTTTTCTCAACTTTGTAACTTTTCCGAAATATTTATACGAGACTTTTTGACATTTCTTGGATGGAAAAATCATTAAAATCCTTGAATATTTCATTTCATAACTTATGCCGATACCAGCGATAAATCTTTTGTGTTTCTATTGTAAGGAAACCCTTTTCCGATAGGCAGCACACAGCAGCCATTTCGATGGCTATCGACCATCGTATATCATTTAAGTGCCTTCACGGAATGTTGGATGGGCAACATATTTCTCAGAAATTATTCTAAAAGCTACATATCTCAGTATTTGTGCCCTAAGCTGTCACGTTACATTTTACCCGTATATCTTGATGGAGGAAAAACACCACCAGCAACAGAGAGATATAAGTCTGCCTTTTTTATCTTTCACAAATATATCAAAAGAGCTTCTTTATATATATATATATTATTTGTATACTCAGGAGACTGTCGTGTGATAAATGTTACTTGTTAGGTAATATATTTATGATCAGGCCGAAGAGCGTAACTTTTCTGTAACAATGCAACATTTTAAAGTAACCCTACTATCAAGTATTAAATTAACTATTAAAATAAACAAAATTAAAAAGGCTTTATGATTTATAACATATATATATATATACATGTGTGTGTGTGTGTAACAGCCCGGAAGGTGCAACAAGTTGTATTCGTAAAATGAATTCTTGTTGATAAAATAAACTAATGTTTGAATTTGTTTGATTTTCGATACAGAAATGACAATACCGATTCTTACATTGTCGTCCATACATTAGTTAGCAAAAATTGTGATAACGTCAGATTCTAATCATAATGGCATCTGGTCGAATAATTAAAAACATAAATCGTTATTGATCGAACTGTAAATTATCAAATGCGTTATAACTGTATCGTTATATCAAATGTTGAACTGGGCATTGGAAATTTGATATAAGTTTAGAAACCAAAAAAAATAAGCTGAACAGAATGATCCATTTTTTAAGGATCTGAGAACACATTGAATTTTAAAACAAACTGTTTGAGTTTCATCGATTTCAATAAAAGAAGGGAAGATAGTGCTTCTTAAAAGGTCGTCCATAGATTAGGTTGCACAAAATCGTAATCGTGTCATCACCGCTAAAAATCTAATAACACAAAATCTAAGAAACTAACTCTAATAACCATAAGACCTGAGGATTCTAATTGTAATAACATAAGATCTAAGAATCTAATAGTAATAATATCATATCTAAAAATCCATTAAGCTGGTATCATGCTTAAGAATTATATAGATCTGGATCGAATTGCAAATTAGTACTTTGGGCATTTGATATGGAGAAATCAATTCGGAAATTGATTTAGCAAGCTGAACTGATGTTCCAGTATATAAGTTTATGACAGCAAAATAAATTTACATCAAAATCAAGTCTCGTTAATAATTTAATTCTTTAGCACGAAATTGTGATGATATTAACAGTATTAGAGAACTGCTTTTATATGGCAATGGCAACCTTTTACATGATCGGTTAACTTGAACTCAAATAGACACCATTACTAAAATCTTTTATATGGTCTAAATTTTATAATGTAACTGAAATCCAAAACTTTCATTGTCCATCAACTTTTTGCTATTTTAGGGTTAATGTCAAATTTCGTACAAATATTCTCAATGCACTAAGAGAACTAAAAGCCAGCCTCCAAGACACCTCTTCTATTTATTTATACTGAAATACTGAAATCAGGCCAAGTCCAGTAATAACATAACTTGAGGCTGAACAACTCCTCTAAGTCCATGGCCTATCAGTCAGGTAAAGAATCTCTTGCCAGAATCGTTTGCAGCCAAGCGATCCCATTAAGAGGATTAGCGGAGATTATCTTCCTGACCCCGGGGCTTCGGTTACAAATGGCAGATCCGTCCGTCTTATTAACTGCAAACCGCGCCTCTTAGGAGCCAGGGCTATCTATAACGTGGAGAGTTCTGTGGTGTAAAGGAATACTCTCTCGAATATGTGACCCATTTCTCACAGTTATTGCTGAGAATTTTGCTGATGGTAGCATATATCAAAAGGGATTTAGGGTGGGTAATATAGTGCTGAAGTCGACTATTTGTGGTTACAAAAGTTAAAAGTTAATGTAAAATTTTCAATGAAAAATATAGTTGCATTAGATTTAAAATTAACCCATTGGCTGGTATTTCCCATGGTGTATTCCTAATGAATAATAATGAAAATACATTCAGAAATACAGGACACTAAATATGTTTACAACATCAAATAAGCAATTTTATTATTTTCTTTCTATGCTAAAGATGCTAATAATTTTTTACTTAAAAAAAGTTTTTAAAAAACTTTCTTGGCTGTTAAAAAAACTTGCTTTAAAAAGAACAAAAAGAAATTTTTAATTAAGACAATGATTTTATTATCCACTATTTGTTTTTACTATTTTTAAACATTTTTTCTTTTGCTCTGTAGAAAAGAACCACAATAAATTATATTATAATTACATTATAAGATACTACACTTATTTAAATATCAGTTTAAAATCGGCATTTCAAACATAAATCAGACCTTATACATTCTTATTTTCATATATTAAATAATGTAAGGTTGTTCTAATACAACTGGCAATACAGAGACGGTTTATCTTAATGACATAATCAAAGAATATTACTAAGTTAGTACTACCTAGGGGCACGTGTAGCTTGACGATATGCTATTAGCACGAGTAACACTACCCCCACAATGCTCTACGATCCTATTAGACTACTACTACTACACCATACCACATCACTGTGCCTAGAGCTGAGTTGCCCCTATACAGTTTGGGAATGATGCGGGTGAAAGGAAAGGACGCACGATGGAGGCGGAAAAGTTTTGCATAATTCACTTTTGGAGGTACAGAAGCTGAACAATGGGGAAAATTCATACAAGAACTGAACTAAATGTCAAAAATTTAAAAAATTGAAGGATTAATATGAAATGCGAAAAATATAAAAACGTTGAGGTAAGAGATTTTAGAGACAAAAATTAAAAGCAATATGATACAATAAGCACTACATATGAGATTATACAAATCAGAGAGCTGAAGGAATATTCATCAAATCAATTATTATAGAATTTAGAAAATCTTAATAGCTAATAAATAAATCGACGGTAGGAGCAGTTGCTGCAAAATTATGGACAAAGGTAATAAGAAGGAAAAAAAAAAAAAAAAAAAAAAAAAAAAAAAGGGCAGGAGATATTACATAAGAGATAAATATGCTAGGTATATAAATAGAAAAATGGTATTCACATAAAAAATTTTTTTTGATTTTCCAATTTGGAGTCTAATAATGAAAAAGAAAACGAATTGTTTCAATTTTAGTGTGCCCTAGAAATATTCTGATGGACCCACTTAAATTATATACATTATAATGCAAAATTTCTTTTGATACATACACAAGCATAAATTGTTTTGTAAAACAAATTACTTAAATATGCAAACATTGTACTGTTATGTTACCTGAAATATATACACAAGCAAAGATTATTTTATAAAGTTAATTACTTTACATGATTCACAATAATAAATTATTTTAACAGCGAATTACCTTAATATTCTAACACAGTATATGCAAACACTTAGATTATTTAAAAGTAAAATTACTTAAAATATACACACAAAAAAAAAGATATATATATATATATATATATATATATATAGATATACACACACTTAAATCTTTTGAGAAGCAAAACTATAAGTATATACACATGATGAGTAAACACATGTCAATTGTTTTATAAAGCAGGATTACTCTGTTTATAAATACAATCACACACACGCACAGAGTAAAAAAATATATATATGTAGAAAAGGAAGTATGTTACTAAAGATTGTTTAAAAATTTGTGTACAAAATATTGTTTGACACTTAGTCCGGGATAAGTAAGATTTGATTTTCACAAATAAAGTTCATCATGCTTCGGATTTTGAGACGAGACCCTTTGCATTTTAAGATGTTAATCTTCCATTGAATAGTATTCTCTTCGGAAGGTTTCTTCATATGCCATGATAAAGTAAGTGGGCAGGTGGTAGCAAAGTGAAGAGGATTACCCACATCTCCACAAGAACAATGGCTTGCTTCCCTCAGATGAAATCGTTGTAGGTAAGAGGGAAATGGACCATGCCCTGTTAAAAACATGGTCTCCAGCAGAATATGCCGACACTTTTTAATGATTTCATAAATAGGTCGACCCGTAAATCCTTCATCCCACTGTTTTTGCCATTTAGAAAGGAGGTGATTATTTAAAAAACTTTTCAATTCTGAAAGGGGACTTTTTATTTGAATTGGCTGGCCATTTGAAATGCCTTGCTTGGCAAGCTCATCAGCGGTTTCATTACCGAGATGTCCAATATGTGCTTTTATCCATCCCAATTTTATCAGTTTATTGGAGTGGAGATAACACTGAATTTCCCTTGCGAGTGGAGATCCTATTAGACTGGGAGCTATGGTTTAAAGGGGATGCCGTACCACTACAAATATCCGTGACACTGCATAGGACTTATACCGAAACCATAGGACAAGCCATAGGAAAACATAAAGGAACCATTGACTCAAACCCGAAACCAGTGTCATCGAGCGTCATAGTGCTACACACTCGACCATTCAAGTCCCATTCTAATATGCCTTTATAACAATGGGTTTTAAGGCCTGAAAACCTTAAAAGGAAAGCATCTCCGTTATCGAAGTCTACCAGTAGGCAGACGACCTTGGCCCACAATGGGGTTGGTGCACCAGCAGAAAAATTGCACTACAGGTAAATGATGAAATAATTATAACAATTGAATTGAAAACTATTGTATTATATTTTAGTTTGAGTAATTTCGTTTATCATTAAATACAGACAAACATACATTCCATTCATTAAAAAATACTACTTTTATTTTAAAACTAAATAAATTTAAACTAATCTTATATTCACTTGCAAAACAAACATCTCCCTAAAGTAACAATGAATTGAATTTCTCCCTGTACAGAAGTATTCAAAATTGATTTAAGATTGTTTGTATGCATTTTCAATTCGAGCACGAAAGTAAACAATGAAGTAACTGAAATAAAATCAGAGAAACACAACAACAGAGCAGTTGATGCGAGACACATACGAGAAAAATTAGTTTTCGGAGAAAAAAATTTAGTTTTTTTTTTTTCTCCAGATATTTCCATGAAAACGGATCTTTTTCTAAAAGTTTGATCTTGAAGATAAATAAATCCAGCATGTAATACCACGGTGTGTACGGCATAACCCATTATTTGCAGTATCCGTATTACTGTGCTATTATGAAAGGGAATTGTTTTCAGCCATTTTTGTCATGTGGAACTGAGGAGAAAGGAAAAAGGATTTTTGAGTAGGGGGAACAAAAAAAAAAAAATATGAAAAAAAGGTAAAACTAAATGCGGGGTTTCCATACTTAAGTGAGCGGGTCCTCCTGGGTTTGAGATTATTTACGAGTGCGTGGTGTTTAACCACGAACAGAATCGATTCAAAACTTGTGGTATTCCTGCTGTGTAATTTGAAATATTGGTTTAGCATTTGTGGAAATTCCCAAGAACATTTCATGCATTGGTAAGATGTTGATTCTGTATTTTCATTCGAATCCTTTTTTTTAAATTTTTTGTTGTTTACTTTAATTATATGTAACCAAATAGCAAAATGATTATGTTCTGAATTATTAAACAATCTGGAAAAGAAAAAAAATCTTCTGAATAGTTTTGAAAATTTTTCCATGAACATTTCACCCATTGATAAGTTGGTGGATCTGTATTTTCTTTCGAATAATTCGTTTTTAATTCTGTTGTGCTATTTACTTTAATGATATTCAATGATTCTGTGCTAAATTTTCAATTATATCTTGAATATTTTTTCTTACTTTAATTTTGTTTTTAATTTCCGTTCAATTTAAAAAAATAAATAAATAAATAAAAGTGTTAATGCAAAAAACCCCCAATATATAAAAGGTGTTTGTTAGTGGTTCGAATCCACTTGAAACTGTATCTCCATATCTAATTAGCCTAAAGTGAACGCAAAAAATATACGTAGGACGACAAAAAAAAAAACGCTCTACAGCCATATAAAATCGGGACCTACGGCTTAAAGTGGATTCCGAACCAATACAAACATCCATTTCACAGTTGGGAGTCGAGCCCGAATCTGTGGCACGAAAGACCAGAGCACAAGACACCTTGTCATTCAGCAACTTTTAATATGGCTGCAGAGAGCTGGATTTTATGGCTAGCAATCTTACCCCTTAAAAACAAAATAATAAATAATAATAATAAAAAAAAAACCTTCTGTCTCAAAATCTGTAAACATAGTAATAGACAGATGTTCTTGTGGTGCGCAATGGGATTCTGCCGCCAATGAAGGAGAGAACTGAAACTATAGGTAAACCACGAATAGTTTAATAGAATATTGAAGCAGTTAAGCCCGATTAATTGCAAATATCATTAAATATACAGACATGCATGCATTTAATTCATTAAAAATATTACTTTATTTTAAAACAATACAAATCTAAACTAATCTTGTATTCAGTTGAAAATCAAACATCTCCAAAGTTAAAAATGAATTGAATGTCCCCATGCAGATGATAGCGAAGAAGTATTCAAAATTGATTTAGGGTTGTTTGCATGCATTTTCAATTCGAGCACCACAGTAAACAATGAAGTAACCGAAATACAATCAAAGAAACACAACAACAGAGCAGTTGATGCGGGCACATACGAGAAGAGATTAGTTTTCGGAGACGAGCAATTTATTTACTGTTTTTTATCTCTCTCCAGATGTTTAGATGAAAACGGATCTTTTTCTACAAGTTTGATCTTGAAGATAAATAAAGCCAGCATGCAATATTGCAAGGCATAACCCTTGCAGTATCCGCATTACTGTGCTATTATGAAAGGAATTGCTTTCCGCCATTTTTGTCGCATGGAATCCGAGGAGAAATGAAAAAGGGTTTTTGAGTAGGGGAGAACAAAAAAATGAAAATGGTAAAACTAAATGCGGGGGTTTCCATACTTAAGTGACCGGGTCCTCCTGGGTTTGAGATTATTCACGTGGTGTTTAACGACGAACCGAAGTAGATTCGGAACTTCTGGTATTCATGCTGTGTAATTTGAAATGTTTGTTAAGCATTTGTGGAAATTCCCAAGAACATTTCATGCATTGACAAGAGGGTGGTTCTGCATTCTCATTGGAATACTTTAAAAAAAAAAAAAAATTTTTTTTTTTTTTGCTGTTTACTTTAATTATATGCAAATAAAATAGAAATGATTATATTTTGAATTTTTAAACAATCTGGAATGGACAAAAATTCCGTATGAGTTTCAATTGAATCTAAAATTTTCTAAATGTATGTCAAAATTTTTTTTTATTGAATTTGAAATTCTTATGAATAAAATGTTTCTAAATTATTTTTAAAATTTTCTGAATAAAATCTTTTGAATACTTCTACAATATTTATTTTTTCGCTTGTGAAAGAACTTTTAAATAAAGCCATAAGAAGCATTGAAAGTGGTCATGGAAACGAGAAATTACGTTCTCTATAACAATACTCATATATTTTATGTGCTGCCTGATGCGCAATTGACTAGCACTATGGCAGTTGAATCTTAAATTAAATTGTGTGTCCTGACTAATATGACTGTAGATTGGCATGTTTCAGGAGGAGCAATCTTGAGATCAAGAAAAATACTCAAACTGCATTCTTTTCTTCCTTAGAACCAATCATTTTGACCCACATTATAATTCACATATGGGCCTGAATGGCCTGAGTGGCTACCGCACTGGAGCTCGGTGCCACCGGGTTCGAGTCCCGGCGGTGCCATGGATGTTTTTAGTGGTTCGGAATCCACTTTAAACCGTAGGTTCCGGTCCTAATAGGATCGAACAGCGTTGCGGTGGCATTGTTACTCCGCGTCCGTGGCTTATCATCAAGTTACACGCGCCCTCTGCGTAATGCAAAGTGAGTAACGTCTGTGCAGCGCTTGCCTTAAGTCATCCAAGACCAAGCTGTATAAGTGTTTGCTAGCTGTATTAGAACAAAAAAAAATACTTCACTATTACAGCGAACTTTTATAGGGAATGCAAGGCTTCCGGGTAGACAATAAGGAATATGTTTGTATATTTTCCTGTCATCTTATCAGAAAAACCAAGAGTATCAAACTATCCAATATGTATTGTTCACGCATTAAATATTTTAATGACACATTACGCATTAAATATTTTAATGACGCATTAAATATATTTTTGACAATAGCAACAATGTATTAATAGACAGAAATCAATACACATCATTTACTGCAATGTGTAATGGTGAGTGAAATTTAATCTTCCAAGACAGGGGTGGTCAAACAACGGCCCGCCTTGAACCTTTTACAAGCCTGTGAGATTTATCAAACTTTTACAAAATATATTTATTTTATAATGGCCAAAGTAGTGAAAACCAATGTATTAAAAATGTGCGCATCTATATATTTATAAATTAATTGTCGAAATTATGAGAAAAAAATTACTTTGATTTTAAAATAACATTTTTGCGAATATAGGACGATAGGACGAATATAGGATTTTTTTACGAACATAGGAATATATAATATTTTGCAAACTCATGATGCGCGCGTATCGATTTGCAAAAGCTAAGTGAAAGAGAAGAGAAACAAATATCACACTAGTAAAATAAATATGTTTTTAATTATTTTCATTTTTATATTTCATTTATATTTATATATACACTCATGTCCATAAATTAAGGATAATGAAGTTCAGGCAAAGAAAGAGACAGAAGCAAAACAAATTTGACTTATTTGTAAAGTCTATTTATTAAACAAAAGGTAAAGAGCAAAAAAGATGCTATATGTTCGACATAATTAATAAAAATTGCGATTTTTACTCCCTGAGCAAATTTCAAAAAGAACCTATTTTCAAAAAACAGTATAACATGGTTAGTATGATGGTTAATATGGAGTATGTCTCCTGGACGATGCAATACAGGCCTTACAACGCCTAGACATGCTGAGTATTCATTATCAATCTGATCTTGGGGAGTATTACACCACTCATCAAGCAATGCCCTCGAAGTTTCGGTTGACAGGTGGGAGGGGGTTGACGGGCTGCAATTCGTCAGCCAAGCATATCCCACACATGCTCTATTGGATTCAAGTCCGGTGAGTATGCTGGCCAATCCATACGGGTGATATCTTCCGAATGAAGGCATTCGTCTACAATGTTTGCACGGTGAGGACGGGCGCTGTCATCCCTAAATAGAAATTCAGCACCCATGGCGCCCCGAAACAAACGTACATGTTGTTCCAGAATGACATCCCGATAGATGTGGCCTGTCATCGTTACACTCTGAACATGCAGGAAATGGAGTGCAGTTCTGGAACCAAGAATAATTCCTCCCCAAACGAGCCATCCTGCACCACCGTAAAAGGTGTCGTTCAATAGTGTTCCCTTGGTGGTAACGGGTACCTGGCGCTCTCCATATGAAAGTCCGGCGAGAATCAGACTGTAAACTAAATCTGGACACGTCGCAAACCATCACACAAGACCACTGTTGCGGTGTCCACAATGCATGCTCTCTACTCCAGGTTAATCGCAGGCGACAGTGAGTTGCGGTAAGTGGAACACATCTGACAGGCCTACGAGAACATTATTGTATTGTATTGTCACTATATTCTTGTATTGACACTATTTTCTTGTATTGAACAATACACATAATTAAATTCGTATAAAATTATTAACTTAGTGAATGTGAATAAACACTAAAAAAAGTTGTAAAACTAAAAATCACATCACCAACATCATTGTAACGTTAATTATTCATTCTATTTGATTATTATTTCTATTTTTTTCTGACTTAACTTTCAATTCAAAATGTCTAATTATTCATTAATTTTTTATAAATTATTCGAGGGAATTTCTGAAATAATACTTGTGTAATTAAAAAAAAATAATCCATTACGATTTTTATTCCTCATCTCTGCATTATGCCTTAGTCAAACGACTTTCGTGTTATCTACCTTTTTAGCCTAATAAATGTTTTCTTTCATTAGAAGCTTATGATTTAGTGAATCATTCATTGCGCTTTGTGAGTGCCGTTTCGATTCATTAATGCACATAAAAGAAACGGACTCATGCATAATGGAATGAAATAAATGTTCATTTGAATCACCAGGGGATTCATTTCCTTTTGCCGATCCACAAAAATATGCCGCCTATAAATATTCATAGCATGAAAATGTAATCAACTCGCATTTCTTCTGACTGAAGATTTATTCTTAATTTACCACGTTTAATGAACAGCGCCTGGGTAATTATAATATTCTTTTTAGCGAGATTTTTTTTTTATGCAAAGGATTCTTGATTTGTGGTCTTTAGATTTACGCCATTATGTATTTGGCCACTTCTCAATATATATATATACACACACACACATTTGACTGTTAATACTAAATAATCCAAATTACCTGCAGTAAGTTTAGTTTAGGTGTAGGTCTTTTCAAGTTTCCGTTATATGAAAGAAAATAATAATTCAACAAATCAAAAATTTTTCAGTGACAATGTTAGTAGCTGCAGACTGTGAATATTCTAGATGGTTCATCATTTATTAGCTAAATCTTTGAGTGTCCCATGAATTTCAGCTTTATAACGCGGAATCCATTACCCACTTGTCATTGAATTGGAAAAAATTGCCAAAATTTCAAAAACAAGACCACTTGTTCAGTTGTAATTTACGTTTTTATTGACAAAGCATAAAATTTACGAACAAAGTACCAACATTGAAAGAACTACATCATTTCGTTACATTGGATTCAAAAAATTCAAATAAGGCATCAAAATTTTCTAAAATGGCTTCTATGAAATTATACACATAATCAAATTCGTATAAAAGTATTAACTTAGTGAATGTGGACAAACTTAAAAAAAAAAATGTAAAAATTAAAGACACTAAATTTTTTTATTGAACTATACACATAATTTAATTCGTATAAAATTATGAACTTAGTGAATGTGAATGTACATAACAAAATGTAAAAACTAAAGACATTATATTGATTTGTATTGAAATATGCACATAGCTCAATTCGCAGAAAATTAATAACTTAATGAATGTGAATAAACTTTCATATAATGTAAAAATTAAAGACACATTACCACTATCTTTGTTTTACTAATTCAATCCATTTCTCTTTTATTCATAATATATTTTTTTCAAACTTAATTCCAAGTTGCCTAATTATTTATTAATTTTTATAAATTATTCTAGAGGGTTTTTGAAAATATTCTTGCTGAATTAAAACAAATTAATACTTCATTATGGTTTTTATACCCCATTTCTGCATTATGCAGTCAAAAGACTTTCGTGCTATAAAAACTGTTCATTTCAACTCTGGTGTTTTTTAGCCTAATGTTTTTATATTTTTTTAATAAGAATGTTATGATTTTGTGAATCATTTATTCGTCTTTGTGAATGCTGTTTCGATTCATTAATGCAAATAAAAGAAACGGACCCATGCATGATGGAATGAAATAAATGTTCATTAGAATCACCAGGAAATTCATTTCCTTTTGCCGATAAAGAAAAATATGGCGCCTATAAATATTCATAGCAGGAAAATGAAATCAACTAGCATTTCTTCTAATTGAAGATTTATTCTTAATTTAGCTCATTTGATGAACTGCGCTGGGTAATTATAATTTTCTTTTGTTAGCCAGTTTTTTATGCCAGGGATTCTTGATTTGTGGTGTTTAGATTTACGCTATTATGCAGTTACACTAATTTCTCAATATACGTATATAAACATGTCCATAAATTAAGGATAATGAAGTTCAGGCAAAGTGGAAGGAGGGAGGGGTGTTGACGGGCTGCAATTCGCCGGCCAAGCAAATCCCTCACATGCTCTATTGGATTCAAGTCCGGTGAGTATGCTGGCCAATCCATGGGTGATATCCTCCAATTGAAGGCATTCGTCTACAATGTTTGCACGGTGAAGACGGGCGTTGTCATCCATAAACAGAAATTCAGCACCCATAGCGCCCCGAAACAAACGTACATGTTGTTCCAGAATGACATCCCGATAGAGGTGGACTGTCATCGTTACACTCTGAACATGTAGGTCAGTTCTGGAATCAAGAATAATTCCTCCCCAAACGAGCCATCCTGCACCACCGTAACGGTGTCGTTCAATGGTGTTCTCTTGGGTGTAACGGGTACCTGGCGTTCTTCATATGAAAGTCCAGAGAGAATCAGACTGCAAATTAAACCTGGACTCGACGGAAAACATCACACAAGACCACTGTTTGTCCACAATGCATGCTCTCTCTATTCCCAGGCTAATCGCAGGCGACAGTGAGTTGCGGTAAGTGGAACACATCTGACAGGCCTACGAGCATATAGACCAATGTGCCCTAAGCGTCTGTACACGGTCTGCCTTGAAACTGTCGTACCGGTAGCTGAAGAGATCTGACGAGACAGGTCTGATGCTGTGCTCCATCTGTTTCTTTGGCAGGTGAAATTTTTATTTTGACATCTACTCACATTACCATCATCTTGGAATCGTTGACAAAGCCTGGAGTTGACACTCTGGGTGATTCCAAATTCCCGGATACTTCCAGCTGGGTACGTCCACATTCCAGTCGTCCGATAATTTTACCACGTAAAAAATTATCCAAATGCTTCCTTTGCGCCATAACTATGCGGTTATTGACTGAAAGTCTTTTAAAGCGCTTGTGAACAATTTTACTTCTTTGCCACCATTCCTTATATACCCCTCTCTTACACTCTCGTCATTGTGACGTACTATCCGCGCCATCTGGTGGTTTCCTGAAATTTGCATATTCTTCTTCAAGATGTTTGTGATAATTCTACAGGTGAAATTTTTATTGTAGAGTTCAATTTCTGTGTGATTCTGAATTATCCTTAATTTATGGACATGAGTGTATTTTATATTTCAGTTGTAATGTTATATATTTTTTACAACGTGCGTTTAATATCATCATTATTATTATATTATCTAAGTTTACATGTAATGGGATATATAATTTTACATGGGGCCCGTAGAGTTATGCTGCTTTTCCATAGTGGCCCGTAAGATCATTTGGTTGGTCACCCCAGTTCTAAAATAAATAACGTTAAGTTATGTAACTAGGTAGACTATATGTTTCATCATTTTCATTTAAAAAAAAAGGTTTTGTTCTTAACAAAAAATGATTTCATTTATTTCAATACTATATTGACTCAACACTATATAAAACAAACAACAGAATTCCCGAAAACACTTGTTGCAACAGAAAAATAAACCATCTTTTGTTAAATGCGAACAATAAAGTTCGTTCATATATCAATCAAGATGTTCCAAAGAAATCCTTTTGATTGAACAAAAAATATTTTTAAAAAAAAAACTGCCGTTTGTTAATGATATTGCCTTTTATTACCCAGAGTCAGTCAAAAGTGGTTTAATATCATTCGAAAATTTCTAAAGAGCGACGGGGAAACTTTACGTAAAATCCGGCCATTTATGCATTTCCATGAGTGAATTGTTAAAGAAAGTCCATTTCTGTTTTCTAAAGAACGCTATTAGAAGACGGCAAAATGATCTTCTTCAAATAAGTCAGTTGGGACGGACTCTCTTTGTTTACTTAATCAAAGAGATGGCTCAAACAACAAGGATGCGACGTATTTCTGAGGAAAAAGAATTATTTTGTCTCCGTTTTAATAGCACGTAATAACGGAATGAAACACAAGTTGCATTCCTCTGGGGAGAGATTGGAAAATTTATGAAGTGTGCATCCAATGAATTTGAGAAATATCGTTTGGTTGTTAATCCTGAATATTTTATCTGGATGGGAATTTGATTGACTTGTTATTTACTATAAGCAAACGTAAAAGAATTTAGGAGACATAGTCCATTTTATTGACTTAAGCCATAGTACATTTTATTGAATTAAGCCATAGTCCATTTTATTGACTTAAAATGGACTCCATTTTTGTGGCAAAATGCTAAATCGTGTGCAAGAGGAAGCAGGTACAGATACAGTGCCTGATTTGGAAAACACATATAAGACTCATGTTTAGAAAATGTAACTTTACATAAGCTATTTTTTTTTTTATTTTCTGTTATAAAATTTTCAAATATCTTTTCTAATGGCAATATAGAAGAAGCTTTCCTAATGATAAAAAAAAGAAACATATGTTTTGTCTCGTATTAAACTATTCATAACTATTAATCGTTCTTTATAGACAGTTTTGATTATTTCTTTACATTTGAGTTAATATCATAGTCATTAGTTAAAGTTAGCTATACGCTGTGCTTGTGGAAACGTGTTTGAAGTCAATTTTAGAAATGTGCGGTTAAAGTTCTATAAAAACTAGTTGTGGTTATGTTGTCTGTATAAAAGAATTTATCAATAAATGTGATAAATAAATTTATTATCATATTGATTATGGGTCCTTAGACACAGTGCTGTTTTGAAAATATGAAATCATTTATAACAAGTTAATTAATTATTGAAAATATATTAATATTAATAATAAGGTAGGTTAAGTTATTAATTTAAATCAACAGAAAATTTAACCTTGATTAACATTTCAATTATCTTAACAATCGTTAGCATATTAATGTTTAAGACATCAAGTTGGTTGCAGTCTTGACTTTTACTTTATACAATTTCAGTTCAGGCGATGTCACAAACACCTTGACTGGAAATGAAATATTGCAATTCTTGCTCTTTTACTATTTTAGCAAAATGCTGCAATTCCTTTTCAGCTGCCGTAATTGTTACAAACTCTTCTTGGTTTTTGTAAGCAATAAAATTGCAATTCCTCTGTTTTGTCAAGTAAATTTATATATTCATTTCTCATGTGTTGAGTTTTGGCAATGGGCTTTCCAAGTAAAACATAATTTTCATTTTGTACTTCTTCCAGTTCAGATTTTGCCTTTGAGATGTTACCATCAAACCCTGTATATCTTTGTAAATATTGCTTGTAAATAAATGAAGATTCCATAAATGTTTGAATGAATTGATCAATACTTCTCGAACCATTGAAATATATTGACATTGCAATATATAAAACCATTAAGCAATCATTTTCTATCTTTTATGAAATTTTGTCTGAATTTGAATGAGTTTAACCCTAAACAAATATTTCAAAAACAAAGCAGATTCAACTTAAACGTTATTTAAGTAGTATAAAAATATGTTTAGGCCCAAAATATATGTAGAAGCAAACATTTATTTTATTGATAAGAGGGATGCTTTATAAATGCATCGATACATACGCTTACATACTTTATAAATGCATATAGATGCATGTGCACATGCATGTACATACATATACATATTTTGTAGAGGCATGCATAAAAACAGAAATCACTGTAAATTGAAACAAACACATCAGAGTTATGCATTCTCGTTATAACTAAAAGTTCATAACAATTTCAAAATCCTATACAGAGCAAGTAATATAATATAGACACATTGTAAACATGCCATTAATGAAACTGGACATTTATGAAATTAACACTGATTTAAAAATAATTACTTGTGATCTTTAGATGAGATTAAATTGTGTTTTAAATAAATTTTTTAAGAGCTTCTCATTTATGATGAACCCATACCACAACACAATCTCGTTACCGTATGATATTTAAGAAATCTATAAACATACATTTGAGTTCTAGCGTAAAATAACTTACTCATCCAAACTCAGTAAATTACTATCCAAATGAGTTTCAGTTTCTGGTTTAAACTATTGATAAAACTGTGTCCATGCGACGTCGAAAATGGACTTCCTGAATAAACGCGGACTTCACTTTCAGCTGGTTAGCGAAACGCAACTTCCCTTGCAGTTTAATTTCAACAGAATATAGATCGGCGACCATTTATGAGAACTGTGACTCAGGCGTGGATGGAACATTTGGTGACCTACAATTTGCAAGTGATGGTACTTGCCGGTAATATTTATAACCATTATTATTCAGTGCCTGCCTCTAAATTGCATATCATGCAATAAATAAAAGATGGAAACTGCATCTTATCAGATATGAGGACAGATTTCAATATTGGGTTAATGACTTTCAGTATCATTCCATCTACGAGGATAGACTGATATTAACCACACTGTTTGTTTCCGATTTGATTTAATAAGTTTGGATGTTAGTGTAGTAACTCAATATGTCTGGTGCAACGTTGTAATAGATTTCATTGAAGTTTGTATAAATTTCGAATAAAGAATATATACTTTATAAGGTTTCTTTAAAAACTAAATACAGTGTTATATAATTTTCCCATTTGATATTTTTGCTTTATAACGATTTTCCTATTTATAATTCATGTTTATAAGAATCAAACGAATTGTAATGTTATTTTTTGAATTTCATTTTGAAATGGCTTAGCAATTATTGTTGTAATATCTATATTGCATTATTTGCATTGCTACAATATTTCCTTCTTTAATGTTTTGTCCTTCTTTATAACTTCCAAATGTTATACATCTTTTAAAGAAATATTTGACATGTATTGATTAAATGTATCGTTACAGAATTATTTCTTTGAAAATGTATTTTATAATATTTATATAAATTAGTTTTATGGTTACAATATTTCGTTTGATTTTTCCATAATGTACTTCTATTAATGGAATGAATATCGTATTAATTAAATATATTACTTACTACAATATTTTATCTTGTATGTTTCCTGCTTGTTACTCATAATATTCTTCTATTATGAGGAAATACTATTTTAGTATGAATTAAATACATCGTAATATTAGTATTTTCATTAGTTAATGTTTCTTTCACTGTCATGATGCTCTTTACTTATTCTTGTAATGCTCATGTAATGTGATATTATTTAAAGTCTTGCTATTATATTAGTTTCTTTAGTTTTCCTGCTGGTTCTTCTGTATAAATTTATTTTCTATAATTATAATATTTGCATTGTTTTATTTAGATTTATTACTTCCATCTTTACTTTATTTTTAAAATTTCCCTACCGATAAAGAAGAATATTTTATAAAAACAACTTACATTTCATTTTATTTTCATGAAGAATATGAAGTAAGATGTTCTTTTTTTACAATATTTATATCATATAACCAACGTTATGTTAGTTTGAAGTTTTTCTTGTTTTCTATATCATGTTCTTATATTACTGTGATATTTTTATTACATTAATAAGGTGTATTATTACAATGTTTCTAATTTTCTCCTTAATTAAATCCTTTTTATAGTTATAAAAATAACTATAAAAATACATTATAAAATTAAATTTTTTAAAGTTTCTACTTTAGCATTTATTATGTATCGGTTAATGCAAAATTAAACTAAATAATTAAAATTTATTCAGCTATAATGAATTTCCCTTTATCTGTCTTAACAATGTGTACCAAATTTAATGTTTTATGTAATGTTATCTACATTTCTTACTTTGCATAATGCTAAGATTTACAGTACACAATATTTTATATTGATTGCTACAGTTCTGTAGTCGAATGACTATTATGAGTTTCTTATAATAATAATAATAATAATAATATATATATATATATGATTAAAATTTTCAATATAAACAAAGTTTTTTATTAATGAAATATTCATTACATATAATGATATATTTGTTGAAAATGTACATCTACGATAAAAAATTATTAATTTTTTTGTAAATGCTCTATAGAATTCAGACTAATTTTTGACAAAATTAAATGCTACACGTCTGAAAACATCCTTTTCGTATTTAAATTAGGGGAACTAATCTTCTTTACCTTTTTCGTAATAAAAAATTAAATTAATTAATAATATTTACTGATTATTTAGTGTTTTATAATTGTGTTACTAATTTATGTCTTACAAATGTTCAAATGTACGCTCGTGTGACAGTTTGTGGTGATCGAGAATTCCTTGTAATTTTTCAATGAAAAAAAAAAATCATCAGACAAAAGAAGAATGAATTTTAAGAAAATTATTCTAAAATTGTAATTTCTACATTGTACATTCTTTAAAAATATTATTTTAGAAAAATATTTTTTTAATATTTTGTATACCAAATACTTTCTTCCCACGCAATTCCCCTTTTAGAAAACCTTCGGAGAAATTTAAAATCCTTTTGCGGGAAAAAACTGCAAGTTAAAAAAGAAAAAATAATGCACTGACATTTTACACTATTTGTAACATTTTTTTCTAAAAATATTTTAATGGATTATCCTCGAAAATGAAATGGGGAAACTAGTACTTTTAAAAAGAAAAATATATATTTTCAAAATGTTAGGATTGTGAAGATTTTATACTTGTAAGTAGGGAAAAATGTATAGCTGAAAAAACAACTAAATTGCTTTTAATATTAAATTTGATAAAAATTATTATAGTTCTTTAAAATCAAGTTCTCAAAGTGCAATCACTTAAATTTGCTTCCTTAAAAATGGAATATCTACATTTATTTATTTTTTATTTGTAATAAGAAAAATTTTTCATTTTTTAAATAATTTTATATTTTACAAAACATTAATTAATAGCTATTAATTTTATAATTATTTTAAGTTGCTAACGATTATAAATGATGTTAACTCGATTAAATGTTAAACATAAACAATTATTACTCACATTTTAAGAAAAATAATTTGCTCATATTTTAATACTTATTTTGCCTAAAATTAGTGACAGCAATTTTCATTCCCACTTCTTTCCCAATTTAAATTAAAATGTTTAGGAAAATAAAATGTTTAGGAAAATATAATTTAAATGTTTCATACAAAAGTTAAAATACTCCAGCATTTTAAGTTTTCTTAAGAAAAAGATTTCTATGCCAGTTTCTCAAATAAACTCAGATTTTTTTTTTTATTTCAAAATCAATTGTTATCGCAGATAAAAACACACGCCTACACAAACACACGCCCGCATACACACACACACATATATATATATATATATATGGCTCTTGATATATATATATATATATATTCACTCAAGAGCCTATAACATTATGACCACCTATCAATAAAGAGTTGGCCCACCTTTGGCGCGCAACACAGATTCAACCCGCCTTGGTATTGGTGGTCTTTGAACTCTGAGTTGGGGATGCCACAAATCCTTGGTAGTTAGGCCGAAGACAGATTGTACCAGATGTTTAAGCAATGGCCCCGCAAATCCGAGATATTGCAATGATGTTCATATACCCTGGTGGTCTTTGAACTCTGCCACCATCGGCTGTGTATGACCTACTGTACATTGAGGGATCTACTGTTCGCCTGGAAGACGGTGTATTCTGACATCCTATCCGGATTGATGAATGACAAGCCGTGATTCATCTGAACAGGCAACTCTCTCCCACTGATCCATGGGCCAGTCACGATGTTCCCAGGCCTGACGGTTCGCAGGCGATGACGCCTGGTCAGAAAAAGCACACGAGTGGGACGTTTGCTGCGTAGCCCCATATCCAACAGTGTCCGACGAACAGTCTGCTCCGATACTATTCTACTTGGCCCTGCATTGTATTGGGCTGTCAGCTGAGCCACTGCCTGGCTCCGGTTTTGCTTCACCATGCGAGACAGTCTCGACATTTTTTCTTTGATAGCGTGTGGCGTTCAACACCATGTCGTCTACTGTTGGTTTCACCGTCATTCATCCACTTTGCATAAGTACTAACAACTGTAGATCGCGAACAACCCACGAGTCGTGCAGTTTCGGAAATACTTGTTCCGAGCCTTCGAGCCATTACAATCTGCCCTCTCTCAAAGTCGCTTAGATCCGCAGCCTTTCCCATCACACAGAAGTAAGTAAAAGAATGATTCTTCAGACTCTCCAGCAGCAGTTAAATACCACTTCCACCTGAGAACGTGCCTTCCACGTCATCCAGGTGTGTTCATTGCAAAATGTAGGGGTGGTCATAATGTTTTACCTCTTGAGTGTATATATATATTATCGTCTCTAAAATGTGTGCCACTTAAATGCTTCGTTATTACCAATGATTTGCACCAGAAAGTATCATCATTTAGTATATAACCCTAACAATGTCAATGCAATTATATAGTTACGTTTGTAATCACAAATTCTAAGTGCATGTCGATGCATAAGAACAGAAGAAATTTATTAGAACTAAATCTAAGTATCTTCAATCAAATCCATATTTCTCGTTTTGTGTGAATAGTTTCAGGGATAACTTCACTGTATTTGATTTTATATTGATAGAAACACTCTTAAACTACGCTTATCACGCCTGGTGACGAAGAGAGTCAAATACATGATAAACTCTTACCATCGGCGTACACATGATATGACACTTTCCAATCGATTGCACCAAAAAATTATGATATAACCTGTATTATCAACGTAAGTATGATATTACCCTTAACACCGCACTTGCACATGATATTACTCTTTTTAATCGATTGTACCAAAAATCTTAATATTGCACTTATTATCGACGCACACATAATTACTCTTACAATCGACGTGCACATAATTACCCTTACCATCGACGTACTCATGGTATTACACTTACCGATTAATTGCAGCCATTTCCCAGTTATGAGTCTGCTACTGAAACATACCACGAGTTGGAAATCTAATCTTTGGACATTAACATGCTAACTTGCGTGCAGTATTACTATAACATGATTTTTGTGAAATTGAAAACTCAGTTTCTTTGTTGTTGAATTATTCTTTGTCTTAAAAGCATCATCAGATTGCTCATCAACTCGTTGACTTTAACACTTTGAGGACTGTTCGATCAGGATGCAAATTGAAACAGTTTTTATGGCATCTATGGCACGAAGGAAGAAATGTCTTGTATCACGTTACAATTTAGAGACTGAGATTAGATGGTTAAGGCCGATATTAATCAAAGCAGTTTAATTTTTCAGCTATTTAACATACACCAATGAGCAATGCGTAGTTTGCAATGAGTTTATCAAAAAAATTATTTTTTTAAATACTTTAAAATTTTATAAATTTCCATTTCCAATGTATCATAGAACGTAAGTGTTCTTTTTTACACTGTTCCTAATTAATATCAGTATTTTAAGAAACGAGACTTTAACAAAACAAAAGGAAGTAAAAAGACAAATTTAATTATGAAATTTAAAAGTAATATCACTTTAATTTAAATTAGTAATAGAGTCAACCTGGTCACAGCTTTCATGTTGGGCGGTAGGGGTTTTGTTGTTTACTGAAGCATTTTTAATTTTTAAATTTAATTGTTTTTCTTAAAATGTTGAAATAGAAGAATTTTCATGTCTTGTTTAGAAATACCTGTCATATCCAAACATGTGGAAGAAGATATTCAGTTTATTGATACATTTTCCTACTTCATATCTTGTCGAAACAATTTTTAATGCAGTTAATGATATTATAACCAATGAAAGAAATTCCTAGAATGCTTTCAAAGAGGAGATTTTTTGTTTGTTCCTTACAAAAATGGACCAATATTTAGATTCGCAGAATCAGTATCAGTGATCTCATTATTAATTTAAATATTTAAATTTGATTTAACTACGGTAAATTGTTTTATAAATATTTATCCCCCTAAACGTAGTGAAAATCGGCCAAAAAAAGTTAATGTAAGAAGTTATTATTATATGCTTTAACTTACTAGTTCTGCTTTAAAAGTTTAATAAAGTAAAGGTAATTCCTTACTTTTTAAAAATCATTTTTAAATGTGGAACATTTGGGTGGTTAGAAAACCTTCAAACTAACAGATACAAAAGTGGGCGTTAGGTATAAAAATGTTGACAACTCTGATTTAATCAAAATAAATTCTATGATAACGACTTCTTGAAAAATTTAAAATTTTGTGCATAATGGAATTTTTAAAACAAAAATTCTGATTTTATGTTAAACTAATTTTCTTCAGAAATAAAAATTAAGATATTTTTATAAATTCCATTTGAAAAAAAATTATAAGACTAATTTAATATTTAGTAAATATCAGTGATTAAGTTTCCATAACAAACACAAAACCCATGAATGTCTTGCACGTATTTCTATTTTAAGAAAGATATCATGTTTTACTTAGTATAACCTTGATGTTTGTCTTAAGGATAAGGTAGCAGGCGATGAGAGTGATCTTTAGAATCAGAACAATTAATCGTCTTATAAAAAAACATCTTTTTTCATTCTAAGCAACACCACTAACTCTCTCCAACCTTTTCATCACTCTCACAAATTAAGCAAAACCATCACCACCACATGGTCCAAAACCCACCAACTATCCTCGAACTAACTCCAAGGAATTATTATTCAAGCATACATCCACTCGGCAAATGGGAAAAGTTCTAAAAAGAATAGCAGACAACAATGCATCTAAAAAAAAACAAACCAGGTCCATTTTCTTGAAGAAGGTGAGAACTCCGCCAGGATGTTCGAACCCACAAAATGGCGCCCTCCATCATCCTCCCTGTGGTCAGTCCATTAGGAGAGTCCATGGCTCGGCGGTTCATTCCGAATGGGGTGGAAGAGGAAGGAATCAGCCGGACGATTTGGCAATGGGACGGAAATTATATCTGTGTAAAGGACCGGCAGTGCCCTGGATTGGAAAATCCAGCATTTTGTTGGGAAATTTAAGACATGCTATGTTTAAATAGGGAACTGTTTAGAAGAAGAGGTTGACGGACACATCGCTGATAAAAGGCAGAGAGATAGCAGTTGATGGATGGGACGTCAGAGGAAGATATAGTATATTCAGCCGCTGTAAATCAATGTGGAGGGTTCGGTTATGACTTTTACTCTGTAAACACTAAATACTCCTGAAACTTGAATTATGTTTTAACAATTTTAATTAATTTTTAATAAACTTTTAAAAGGTAAACTTCTAAAAAAGTAGGTATGTATTTTCACTAAAAAATTAAGCAGATAGATATTTAAACAATTAATTTAGACAATTAATTTAAAATTTATTTTAAATAAAGCAAACATATTCTACTGATGTAATTAATCAGCGATATCTTTTCTTGGAAATTGATATGTCTTGTGTTTTGGGTATGCTTTTGAGGGTAAATTCGACCTGCAATTTAAATTCGAATGGAGGAGGGCTTTTAGGGTAAATTCTCTGAAGCGTTTAAATTCGCAATAATGGAGGAAAATTCCTACTTTTATAATGCGGCATGTTATAACAAATTGACTGACGCTCTGGCTTTTGATTTTTGGCAGATTTCAGGTTCGTGCCCTGGCTGTGGTATGGATGTTTTTAGTGGTTAGGAATATCCATTAAGCTTCAGGTCCAAGTTGAATTAGCCTGAAGTGTGCAAAAATTATCTTAGAGCGACAAACCAACGGAAAAATGTAAATTTATTTTATCAAGATTCCATGGTAAATCCAGGGTAATGCTGAAAATCTATTTATCTATCAATTTTAGTGAAAAATGCCCTCTATATTTCTGTTCTGTTCTGTTCTATCCTATATCGTCTATAATTATGTTCTGTTCTATCCTGTGTATTTGTGTTCTGTTCTTTCTCTATACTTCTATTTCTGTTCTATCCCAAATATTTCTGTTGCCGGTTTCTTCGAAGGAAATATTTGATTTTGTAAATTCAATGAACTATAAATATTAACATTCGGCTGATTTAAAGAAAACTCGTTTTGTATTTGTTTATTGCTGAAGTAATCGTTATCAAAATCTGTCTCATTCAACATGAACCAAGGATACTCTGTACTATTATTGGAATTTTATTAACAAATCATCAGCCGATATCCTTATCAACTACCACTATCTAACTGACCAGTCACACATAATCCTGTTACATCCCAGTGCCCCACTTTCGGCAAGCACAAAGAAAATTTCGTCCAGAATTAAATCGGACAGAAACACCCCCGCACGAGGACTGCGCTAAAATAAATATTCTTCCCGATAGATATCATTCGCGTCCAGGAACCTAATTTGGCGCGCAGGGATGGGTCAGCAGAGGACGGGGTGGGGAGCTCTCATCGCTGGACTGGAATGATTAGGAAACGTGTTCCAGAGATAATTAATCTTCGGAACGGACGGGGGTCAGGATGGCCGTGCTGGAACGTCTCGCTCTGTGCGAGAAAGTTGGCACTCGTTAACATAATGCAATTAGCTACGTGAATTGGGAATGAAAATTGGGGAGTTAAACCATTTATCAGTTTGATAGGTAAATAGATGTTAGACACGCACTGGTAATTGGAAGTAGGAGTTCATTAATTCTTTTTACATTCATGGGGTCTGGCATAAAAAGAAAGTCTAATGTGGTAATAAAATTCAAACTGTAGGTCCAGGTCTAACATCACTCTTGGGCGTAGCGTAGACAACCTTACAATGTAAAAAGAAAGTCTCTCCTATCTCAAAAATCTGACCGTAGACAGACGGTACAATACTATATCTGCATACAGTGATACATACATACAATATAATTTCAGCCAGTGATACAAACATACAATATAATTTCAGTCAGTGATACATACAGTTATTCATACATATAATTCATTTTATTCAATGATATATACATACAGCGATACCATTTCATACAATGATACCAGCATACTGAGTAAATATTTTCATTCAGTGATACCTAAATATAATAGTACATTTTCAATTACCTTACGTTGATCATTTAAATACCAGCCATCCAAACACTTTAAGTAACACAAATCGTTTCCGTGCAAAAAGCAAAAACCGTAATCGCATCTCTCTGGGACTCCAACAGGCTAACGATGTCTTTCCAAAAATTCTCTCTAATTATCAAGCAACATTTCCACAAACCCTCTTCGTGAGTCCTATCATTCATTCTTTAAAACTTATTGACGAAGTTGCTCTCATTAGCGCGTGAGCATCCATTTCCTAACATGAAAACAGAATAAATAATTCAACAGTTCGCTGCGCATGTGCCCCTCTAGAATGTCAGGTAATATGCCCTCGCTAATGAACGCTCTTCCAAATAAGCATTTAGTATTCATGTCTTTTGACACATTTTCATTCAATGATACATTTTTATATAGTATACACATACTGTGAAATATTTTCATACATTGATACTTGTTTCTACAGATATCATGTATAATATTTCCATAGAGTGATGCATTTTCGTATAGTACATTGCGATATATTTTCGTACAACTAATACATTATATAGTGGCATATTTTCATACAATGATTCATTTTGTACAATACACAGTGACATATATATAGTAGTGACAGGATTTTCATAAAATTATACATTTTCGTATATTAACATTGTGATATATTTTTATACAATTCATATAAAATGTAGTGATATATTTTAATACAATGATTCATTTTTGTACAATACACAGTGACATATATATAGTAGTGACAGTATTTTCATAAAATTATACATTTTCGTATATTAACATTGTGATATATTTTATACAATTCATATAAAACGTAGTGATATATTTTCATACAATTCATGTAAAATGTAGTGATATATTTTCATACAAATACACTTTACATTGATACATTTTCATTGATATATACATGCAGCGATACATTTTCGTAGAATGATACCAAAATACAATGATATATTTTCATTCAGTAATACATACATACAATAATACATTTTCGATTATCTTATGTTGATCATTTAAATACCAGCCACCCAAACACTTTAAGTAACACAAAACCTTTCAGTGCAAAAAAAAAACCGTAACCGCATCTTTCGGTGACCTAACAACTAAACGATGTCTTTCCATAAACTCTTCCTAATTAACGAGTAACATTTCCACATCCATCTTCGCGACTCCTATAATTCACTCGTTAAAACGTATTGCCAAAGTTGTTCTCATTAGCACATGAGCATCCATTTCCCAACATGCACACGGAATAAATGATTCAACCATTCTCCGCGCATTCGTCCCTCGCAATATCAAGTGATATGTCCTCGCTAATGAACGCTCTTCCAAATTAGCATTCAGCATTCGTGCCCTTGAAGTACCATGCCCTTTCGATTCTTTTCTTGATGATGACTCATTCCTCGGGGGAGGGGGAGAGAATTTGCGCGTCAAAAATGATACCATGACGATTGCACGTGAAACTTGTATATGCAATATGAATCGTGCTTCCAGTCAAAGAGATGTAGGAACCTTCTTATTTTTGAAAGGAAATGGCATGCATTTAAGTTTCATGCATCGAGTCATTGGGAAAGAATAATGATGAGAATTGACATAATTATATTTATAAAATGAATTTTAATGTATATATTAACAAGCTGGATTCGAATTTCCATCTAAAAGAAGGGAATTTGAAGAATATGAAATATTAATGATGGATTTTAACATCATTCTAATTAGGAAGTGATTATGAAATATATGCTTTTTCAAACTGAAGTTATCCCTAAGGTGACATGACTGGAAAACGTATTTCTACATTGAATTTATAACTTTTAGATTGTATAGATATATAATTTTTTTCACTAGACTAGATATTGCATGCTTGTATTTCATACATAAGTATATAATTTAGAATAATGATGTATTCAAAAATGTTCTATTGACTTTCTGAAAGCCATAAAAATGCCTAGAGGATTTATTTAAGGAAGTAAATCAATTACAAATAAATAAATGCTACTATAAATCTAAATAATGATATTTGTAATATATATAACAAAATATATGTTTTTAGATTGTTGTAATTTTAAAATAAAATCTGCATTTCATTTGTGTACTTTTAAGAAATACAAATTTAAAGACTCAACGAAAAGTGTTTAATTGATAACTTGAGAATTAACGTTCTTAACTTTACAAGTACTTTTGAACTTGAAATGTTGTTATGTGTAATTCTCAATGCCCTGTAATGCAGGACTGACATCCTATGAGTAATTTACTCATAGATGAAGGAAAGGGTGGTAGATTTTGTTGTGATGGAGCACCCATAGCTGGAAGTCCGACTTGGCTCCGTGTCGCTGAAGGAGAGCAGTACCTTCCCAAAGGACTTACAAGTGTAAAAGCCCTGCATTTTGCTTATTGTATGGGTAAACTCCATTGGGTAATCCTTATTAAGAAGCAAGTTGATGAACATCAGAAACGCCATCGAGTGTCTCCTCGTTCGAAAAGTGTTTACACAAAGACGCCAGGGGATAAACTTCAGCCTAAAGCGCATGAACGGCTCACGTTGAAACAGCCAGGAATCGGGCTAATTCGAAGTCAGAATATATATATATATATATATATATATAAAAATATATATATATATATATAAGAACATTTTCTTCTTGCGCAACTTCATATTTAAAACTATAATATTAAATAATTATAAAATTATAAAAAAATATATATATTAAAGAATATTTAATAATACTGTAATATTAAATAATTATAAACATTATAAATAAATACTTTATACAAAAATATAATAATCAAATGTAACCAATTTCATATATACATGTGATATAGTGATACATGCATGGGTAATATATTTTCATACAGTGATACATGCATGGAGTAATATATTTTCATACAGTGATACATGCATGGAGTAATATATTTTCATACAGTGATACATGCATAGAGTAATATATTTTCATACAGTGAAACATACTTTGAAACATTTTTACATTTTTACAATGATGCCATCATGAATGAATATAATGGTATATTTTCATACAATTATGCATAAAGTAATATATGCATGCAGTTGATGCATTTTTATACAGTTGTGTTATATAAATAACGGGATAAATATTTAAACAATGTTACCAAAATGCAGTGATACATTTCCATACGTTTCCATGACACTTACATAAAAGAATACATTTTCAATTATCTTATGTTGATCATTTAAATACGAACTATTCAGATACTTTAAGTATCTCAAAACATGTCAGAGCGAAAAGCAAAAAAAGTGAAACCTCATCTCTCTGGGACTCCAACAACTAAACGATGTCTTTTCAAAACTTCCTCTCTAATTAACAAGCAACTTTTCCAAACATCCATCTTCATGTCTAAAATAAGGCATTCGTTACAACCTATTGATAAAAGTTGCTCTCGTTAGCACGTAGGCATCCATTTCCTAACATGCACACGGAATAAATAATTCAACCATTCGCTGCGCAGTTAACCCTCCGAATATCAGGTGATATGTCCTCGCTAATTAACACTTTTCCAAATTAGCATTGAGTATTTGTGCTTTTGAAGTACCGCGCCGTGTCTATTCTTTTCCTGATGATGACTCATTCCTCTTAGTGGGGGAGGGGGAGAACTCGCGCGTCAAAAATGATAACCGTAACGATTGCATGTGAATAATGAATATGCAATATGAATCGTGCTTCCAGTCAAAGAGAAACGGGAAGCCACCTTATTTTTGGAAAGGAATGGCATGCATTTATGTTTCGCGCATCTAGTAGTTGGGAAAGAATAATGATGAGTGTTGGCTAAATTATTAATAAAAAAGGCTAATTGTAATATGTATGTTAACAAGGAGGACTCGAATTTCCAACTAAAAGAGTGAAATTTGAAACTATGAAAGATTAATCAATGATTTTAACATAATTATAATTAGGAAGTGGTTACGAAATGTTTTTTCAAGTGATGTAATTCTTGGGGGAATATCAAAACAGGATGATTAAAAATGTATTGCTACATTGAATGTATAGGAATCGAAATTGTAAAAATGATATTTTTTTTTCATTAGATTAGATTTTGCATGCTTGTATTTCATAAATAAATATATAATTTAGAATAATGATGCATTTATGACTTGTTATTATAGCCGTTATTTATTTTATAAAAAAAAATAAAGGCTGTAATAAATGCAAAAAAAATTATATTTTTATTATGCATATAATTTAAGTTATATTTTTAAATTGTTGGGATTTTTAAAATTAAATACTCATTTCATTTATTTCTTTTAAGGAATACAAATTTAAAATCCCAACAACGACAAGGGCTGACATCCCTTTAGAAAAAGCCATCTACTGTCTCGAAATCTGCCAGTAGGTAGGCGGCTTTGGAACACTATGGGACTCCGCCGCCAATGAAGAAGAGAATTTGAACTGCAGGCATACCACGAATAAATTAATAAAATATTAAGGCAGTTCAGCCTGATTAATTGCATATTTCATTAAATATAAAGACATACAAGCATTTCATTGATTAAAAAATACTACTTTTATTGTAAAACCATACAAATCTAAACTAATAATATTCAGTTGAAAAACAAACCCCTCTTAAGCGAAAATGAATTGAATTCCGACATGCAAATAATAGTACAAAAGTATTCAAAATTGATTTAGGGTGGCTTCTATGCATTTTCAATTCGGAGCATCAAAGTAAACAACGAAGTAACCGAAACAAAAATAAAAAAAACACAACAACAGAGCAGTTGATGCCAGACACATACGAGAAGAGATTAGTTTTCGGAGACGAGCAATTTATTTACTGTTTTTTCTCTTCAGATGTTTACATGAAAACGGATCTTTTTCTAAAAGTTTGATCTTGAAGATAAATAAAGCTAGCATACCATATAAGTGTGTGTACGGCATAACCCATTATTTGCAGTATCCGTATTACTGTGCTATTATGAAAGGGAATTGCTTTCAGCCATTTTTGTCATATGGAATCCGAGCAGAAATAAAAAAAAAGGAATTTTGAGTAGGGGGAACAAAAAACAGAATTAAATGCGGGGTTTCCATACTTAAGTGAGCGTGTCCTCCTGGGTTTGAGATTATTTTCGAGAGCGTGGTGTTTAACCGCGAACCGAATCGATTCCGAACTTGTGGTTTTCATGCTGTGTAATTTGAAATGTTTGTTTAGCATTTGTGAAAATTCCCAAGAGCATTTCATGCATTGATAAGAGCGTGGTTCTGTGTTTTCATTCGAATACTTTTTTAATTTCTTTTTTTTTTTGCTGTTTACTTTAATTATATGCAAATGAAATAGCAATAATTATGTTCTGAATGCTTAGAACAATCTGGAATGAAACATGTTTCTGGATGATTCTGAATTTTGTATTGAATGTGAAACATTTCTGAATGATTTTGAAATACTTTTGAATTGAATTTGAAATTTTTCTGAATGAAAGTTTTTTTTGAACAATTCTAAATTATTTAATTTTCAGCACGTGAAAGAATTTTAAAAAACTGACGGCGAAGGAAGATTAAATAAACCAATAAAAAATTTTGAAAGTGGTTAAGGAAACGAGAAATTCCCCTCTCGATAATAAACTCATACATTTTGTGGGAAGCTTGATTCCAATTGGCTAGTATTCTGGCCGTTGGTAGCAGAGGCTTCAGGCTCGAACCCAGTTTCTGGCATGGATGTTGGTTAGTGGTTTGAAATCGATATTAAACTGTATGCCCCTGTCTAATTAGCATACGTGTGGACAAAATGACCGTAGAGGGACAAGCCAAGCCAATCTAGAGTCATACGTGACCGGGACGTATGTCTTATTGTGGATTCGAATCACAAAATATATCCACGGCACCGCTAGGACTCGAGCCCGTAATCTGTGGCACTGCAATCAAGAGTGTTAGACACTCCGTCATTCAGGCCTCTGTTTAATAAGACTGCAGAGCTATGGGATTTACAGGCTGACATCCCTGCCCCTTGAAAGTAAGTATCGGCCTTGTCCCACCATGGGACTGCATCACCAATGAAGAAGAGAACTTGAACTACAGGAAAACCGCGAATAGATTAATAAATTATTCAAGCAGTTAATCCTGATTATTTGATTTTCTGAATGATTTTGAAATTTTGCAAATGAATCTGAAATTTTTCTGAAAGATTTTGAAATTTTTGAATTAAATGTGATTTTTTTTTCTGAATGAATGAATTATGGCTATTTTCACGCCATAAATAAAAACAAATTATAGACAAAAATATATTTGCAAAATATATTATTAATAAAAACAAATTATATTTGCTAACTTGCAATACAGTGGCCTGATGGCCGAGTGACTGGCGTTCTGTGCCATATGTTTCGAATTGGAGAACCGGTGATGCCATGGATGCTTGCAGTGGTTCGGAATTCACTGTAAACAGTAGGTTGCCGTCTATTATGACTGTTGGACGTTGATCGGAAAAAACTACCTCGTAAAAAAGAAACATCACCTATCCCGAAATCTGCCTTTAGGCAGACGATCGTGGCCCAATATGGAACAGTTGCACCAAAGAAGAGGTTTGGTTGGTCGCTATAAGATCATTTTGCGCTCACATTCTGCTAATTAGACCGCGACCTACAGTTTAACGTGGATTCCGAACCTCTCACAAACATCCATGTCGCCGCAAGGATACTAGCCTGAAGCACTAACGGCCACAGCGTAAGCCAATTGACTATCAGGCCTCAAGGTAATGGAGAAGAAAAAGAGATCTTGCACTAAAGGTAAATCATGAATATATTATAAAAGTGAATTCAAAATATTTTAAAATATTCAAGCAGTTATGACTGAGTAATTTCATTTTTTAAACATATATTTAATTATTCAAAAAACTACAATTTTTTTAAATTTTATATCTATATAAATCTCTACTAATTTCTTATTCAATTTAAAAACAAACCCCTAATAAGGTAAAAATGAAAAGAATTTCTCCATGCACGTAATAGTACAGAAGTATTCAAAATTGATTTAGAGTTGTTTGTATGCATGTTCAATTCGGAGCACCAAACCAAACAATGGAGTAACTGGAATAAAATCAAAGAAACACAACAACAGAGCAGTTGATGCGAGACACATACGAGAAAAGATTAGTTTTCCGAGAAGAGCAATTTATTTACTGTTTTTTCCTCCAGATATTTCCATGAAAATGGATCTTTTTTAAAAAAGTTTGATGTTGAAGATAAATAAAGCCAGTATGCAATATCATGGTACGTACGACATAACCCATCCTTTGCAGTATCCGCATTGCTGTGCTATTATGAAAGGAAATTGCTTTCAGCCATTTTTGTCATGTGGAATCCAAGGAGAAATGAAAAGAATTTTTGGTTAGGGGGAAAAAAAAAAAAAAAAAAAAAAAAAAAAGAACTAGATGCGGGGTTTCCATACTTAAGTGAGCTGGCCCTCCTGGGTTCGAGATTATTTACGAGAGCATGGTGTTTAACCAAGAACCGAATCGATTCAGAAGTTATGGTATCCATGCTGTGTAATTTGAAATGTTTGTTTAGCATTTGTGGAAATTCCCAAGAGCATTCCATGCATGGATAAGATGGTAGTTCCATATTTTTATTCTAATACATTTTAATTATATTTTTTTGCTGTTTACTTTAATTATATGCAAATAAAATAGCAATGATTATGTTCTGAACTTATAAACAATCAGGAAGGAAAAATCTTTTGAATGGTTGTGAATTTTTTTTTTTTTTTTTAATTTAATCTGAAATTTTTCTGAATGATTTTGAATTAAATTTGTAATTTTTCTGAATGATTTTGAATTATTTTGTATTAAATTTGTAATTTTTCTGAATAAATTTGAAATTTTTCTGAATAAATTAAAAATTCCCCAAAACATTTCATGTATTGATAAGATGGTGGTTCTGTATTTGAATTCGAATACTATAATTTTTTTTTTTTTTTTGCTGTTTACTTTAATTATATCCAAATAAAATAGCAATGATTATGTTCTGATTTTTTAAACAATATTTAAAAAAAAAAAAAAATCATTTGAATGATTTTGAAAATTTTTTATTGAATCTGAAATTTTTCTGAATGATTTTGAAGTGTTTCTGAATGAAATCTTTTTGAACACTTCTACATTATTTAATTTTTAGCTAGTGAACGAAATTGAAATAAACAAATAAGAAACATTAAACGCCCTCAAGGAAACGAGAAATTATTCTCTCGATAACACTACTCATATATTTTATTGGCGCCCAGATTGCCAATTGTCTAGCACTATGACAATTGGTAACACAAGTTGCAGGTTCGTATCCTGGCGATGTCGTGGATGTTTGTTAGTGGGACGGAATCCAAGTAGGTACGGAAACCAAGAATATCATACCATCCAGATATATTATTGCTGTATTTACAGGCAGCATTTTACATCAATGTATTAATAGACAGCAATTAATGCACAACATTTACTACAATGTATAAGCGGGAGTGAAACTGGTTTTCCAAGACAGGGTTGACCAATCCACGGCCCGTCTTGATCATTTTCTTGGCCTGTGAGATTTTTTACTTTAACAAAATACACTCATGTCCATAAATTAAGGATAATGAAGTTCAGGCAAAGAAAGAGAAAGAAGCAAAACAAATTTGACTTATTTGTAAAGTCTATTTATTAAACAAAAGGCAAAGAGCAAAAAAGATGCTATATGTTTGACATAATTAATAAAAAATTTTTACTCCCTGGAGCAAATTTCAAAAAAGAACCTATTTACAAAAAACAGTATAACATGATTAGTATGATGGTTAATATGCAGTATGTCTCCCGGACGATGCAATACAGGCCTTACAACGCCTAGGCATGCTGAGTATCAAATTATCAATCTGATCTTGGGGAATATTACACAACTCATCAAGCAATGCCTTTCGTAGTTCCGATTGACAGGTGGGAGGGGGTTGACGGGCTGCAATTCGTCGGCCAAGCATATCCCACACATGCTCTATTGGATTAAAGTCCGGTGAGTATGCTGGCCAATCCATACGGGTGATATCCTTCAATTGAAGGCATTCGTCTACAATGTTTGCGCGGTGGGGACGGGCGTTGTCATCCATAAACAGAAATTCAGCACCCATGGCGCCCCGAAACAAACGTACATGTTGTTCCAGAATGACATCCCGCTAGATGTGGCCTGTCATCGTTACACTCTGAACATGCAGGTCACTTCTGGAACCAAGAATAATTCCTCCCCAAACGAGCCATCCTGCACCACCGTAACGGTGTCGTTCGATGATTTCTCTTGGTGGTAACGGGTACCTGGTGCTCTCCATATGAAAGTCCGGCGAGAATCAGACTGCAAACTAAACCTGGACTCGTCGGTAAACATCACACAAGACCACTTTTGCGGTGTCCACAATGCATGCTCTCTATTCCCGGTTAATCGCAGGCGACAGTGAGTTGCGGTAAGTGGAACACATCTGACAGGCCTACGAGCATATAGACCAATGTGCCCTAAGCGTCTGTACACGGTCTGCCTTGAAACTGTCGTACCGGTAACTGAAGAGAGCTGACGAGACAGGTCTGATGCTGTGCTCCGTCTGTTTCTTTTGGCAGTAACTGCTAAATGCCGGTGCTCATTCGGCGTTGTAACTCGGGTGCCACCTGTGCTGTAACATCTACTCACTTTACCATCATCTTGGAATAGTTGCCAAAGCCTGGAGATGACACTCTGGGCGATTCCAAGTTCCTCGGATACTTCCAGCTGGGTACGTCCACATTCCAGTCGTCCAATAATTCTACCACGTAAAAAATCATCCAAATTCTTCCTTTGTGCCATAACTATGCGGTTATTGTACTGAAAGGCTTTTACAGCGCTGGTGAACAATTCTACTTCTTTGTCACCATTCCTTATATGCCCCGTCTCTTACACTCTCGTCATTGTGACGTACTATCCACGCCATCTGGTGGTTTCCTGCAAGATCAAGATGTTTGTGATAAATCTACAGGTGAAATTTTTATTTTAGAGTTCAATTTCTGTGTGATTTTGAATTATTCTTAATTTATGGACATGAGTGTATTTTTATTTTATAATATTCAAAGTAGTGAAAAACAATGTATTAAAAATGTGTGCATCTATATATTTATAAATTAAATTTCGAAATTATGAGAAAAAAATTACTTTGATTTTAAAATAACATTCTTGCGAACATATGACAAATATAGCCTGTTATGTTTTTATAGTTATGAGTTCACAGAATAATTAAATTATATTCTGCAAACTCATGATGCCCACGTATCAATTTTCAAAAGCTCAGTGACAGAGCAGAGAAACAAATATCCCATTAGCAAAATAAATATGTTTTAATGATTTTCAATTTTTTGATTTCACTTTTATTTATATATTTTTTATATTTAATTTTTAGTGTTATATACACTGAAGTGACAAAAGTCATGGGATAGCAGTATGCAAATTTTCAGATAGCAGTAGCATTAGAACAGGTATAAATGCGCAGTGCTTTCGCAGAGCTTTCATTTCTGTTCAAGTTATTCATGTGAAGAGGTTTTGACGTGATGATGACCGCACGACGGGAATTAACCTTTGAACGCGGAATGTTAGTTGGAGCTAGACGCATGGGTCATGCCATTTCGGAAATCGTTAGGGAATTCAACATTCCCAGATCCACTGTGTTTTGCCGAGTATGAAATTTCAGGCATAACATCCCACCATGGACAGCGCAGTGGTCGACCGCCTGTAACGACCGAGACCGGCGACGTCTGCAAAGAGTCGTAAATTCTAACAGACAAGCAACAGTCAAATAACTGCAGAAATAATGGGACGTACAAGAGACTTGTCTGTTTGAACTGTGCGGAGAAATTTGGCTTTCTTGGGCTATTCCAGCAGAAGACCGATCGAGTGCCTTTACTGACAGAACGACATCGCTTGCAGCGACTTTCGTGGGCACGTGAGCATATCGGTTTTAGCTAAATGGAAAACCGTGGCCTGGTTGAGTCACGATTTCAGTTGGTAAGAGCTGATGGTATTGTGGCGCAGACCCCACGAAGCCATATTAAGGCACTGTTCAAGCTTGGTGACTCCGTAATGGTGTGGGCTGTTTTTTTCATATTTTCTTGCGACTAGACCGAACATTGACTGAAAATGCTTATGTTCAGCTTTGGAGATCACTTGCAGCCATTCATGGACTTCATTACCCAAACAACGATGGGATTTTTATGGATGACAATGCGCCATGTCACCGGGCCACAACTTTCGCGATTGGTTTGAAGAACATTCTGGACAATTCCAACGAATGATCAGGCCACCTTCGACATGAATCCCATCGAGCATTTATGGGACATCATCGAGAGGTCTGTTCGTGCCCAAAATCCTGCACCATCAACGCTTTCACAATTATGGACGTCTATCGAGACAGCATGGCTCAATATTTCTGCAGAAGACTTCCAACGACTTGTTGAGTCCATGCCACGTCGAGTTGCTGCACTTCGCCGGGCGAAAGGAGGGCCGATTTTATATAAAGAGGTATCCCATGACTTTTGTCACTTCAGTGTATTTCTTTACAATATGCGTTTAATATCAATATTATTATTATATTATCTATGTTTACATGTAATGGGATATATAATTTTATATGTGGTCCGTGGAGTTATGATGCATTTCTAAATGGCCCGCAAGATCATTTGGCCACCCCTGTTCTAAGATAAATAACGTTAACTTATGTAAATAGACTAATAGTTTCATCATTTTCATTTAAAAAAAAGGTTTTTTCTTAATAAAAAAAATTTTTCATTTATTTCAATTCTATGTTCACACTGACAGATAATTTTAAGAAAATACTTTTCATAAAACAACCCACCCGAATTCCAAGAAACACATTTGTTGCAACGTAAAAATAAACCATCTTTTGTCAAATGCGAACAATAAAGTAAATATCATTCAAGAAGTCTCAAAAAAATTCTTTTTGTTAATCAAAATATTTAAAAAAAAACATTTTTGAAGCAGCATGTAATACTTCAATGAATTCACCCCTTTTTATTTCTCAGAGCCATTCAAAACTGGTTTAATATCATTCGAAAATTTCTAAAGAGCGACGGGGAACTTTACGTAAAATCCAGCCTTTTATACCTTTTTATGAGTGAATTGTTAAAGAAAGTCATTTCTGTTTTCCAAAGAGCATTATTAAAAGATGGCATAATGATCTTCTTCAAATAAGTCAGTTGGGACGGACTCTCTTTGTTTACTTAATCAAAGAGATTGCTCAAACAACAATGATGCGACGTTATTCTGGGGAAAAAGAATAATTTGGTCCCCGTTTTAATAGCATATATTAACGGAATGAAATACAAGTTGCATTCCTCTGGGGAGGATTGAAAATTTACGAAGTGTGCATCCAATGAATTCGCGAAATATCGTTTGGTTGTTAATCCTCAATGTTTTATCGAGATGGGAATTTGATTTGCTCGTTATTTACCAGAAGTAAACGTAAAATATTTATGAGCTTTCTAGTCCATTTTATTGACATTTGGACAATTTTGTGGCACTATTTTAAATACTGTGCAAAAGGAACTAGTTACACTTGCATTGACTAACTTGGAAAGCACAATTAAGACTTGTGTTACAGATATATACCAATTTTTTTAAATAAACTATTTTTTTAAATATTTTCTTTTATAAAATTTTCAAATATTTTCTCTAAGTGGTATAGAGGTAGCTTTCTTCATTATATATATATTTAAAAACATATATTTGGTCCCGCATGAAAACTTTTCGTAATCTTTCTTTATAGTCATTTTTGCCTTTTTTTTCTTTACATTTGAGTTACGATCATACATGCCAGTACCAGTAGAAACCTTTTGTGGAACTAAATTTAATTCTATCTATCTATAATCACATATAATGTACTTTTACATACTATATTAATTTACTTCAAGTGTCTTAAAAGTAATCGTTTGGACGTGGAATTGCATTTTTGCAAAATTTTGTAACTCGCATAAAAAGATAATTTTTCCCAATTTCCATTTTTTTCTTAAATTAGACTCTTTAAAAAGTGAAAAGTAAATTTCATTCATTTCATTCAAGTTAAAATGTGTTTGTTTCTTAATGGTTTAATAACATGAGAAACACAAAAATTGTCTTGAACACGAAAATAACGTTTTCTTATTTTTTACGTTGAGTGTCTTATTTGTTACGTATTATTACATAAAAAATGATAGCAAACAATGTTAATTGGCTCTTGTTTGGGATATATGGAGATAGTCATTTCCTTCACTTTTTAATAATTAATTGAAATGTATAAAACCATTAACAAATCATTTTATAATTTTTATGAAATTTGGTTGAGTTTCGGGCTAAACAAATATTCAGAAACAAAGGAGTTTCATCGTGGACTTTACATAAGTAGTAAATAAACAAGTTTATTCCAAAAATATCCACAAACAAACATTTCTTTTATTGATGGAAGGCATAATTTATGGATGCATGTATACATATTCTTACATACTTTATAGATGTACATATACGTACATTTTTATATGCACATATGCATACTTGACACGCTCTGCATATAAATTTCTACTATAAAATAATATTTACTTTACGTCTTTCAAATCAATACTATTTTAAAAGTAATTATTTGTGATCTTTCGAAGAGACTAAACAATGATTTAAATAATTTTTTTTTGTTAAAATTTCACATTTCTGATGAACCCACATCACGACAAAATCATGCTAACATTTGATAATCAAGAATTCTGACAACATAACCTTTTAAGCTGCAGTATAAAATAAATTGCTCATTCAAACTCAGTAAAATTCAATCCAAATTAGTTTCAGTTTCTGGTTTAAACTATTGACAAAACTATGTCAATGTAACACAGACAATGGAGTCTCTAAATAAACGCGTGCTTCACTTTCAGCTGGATGGTGAAACGCAACTTCCCGTGCAGTTTCATTCCGACAGAAAATAGATCGGCAGCCATTTATGGGAACTGCGAATCGGGCATGGATGGAACATTTGGTGGCTCATACTTTGCAAGTGATGGTACTTGTAGAGAATATTTATAACCATTATTATTCGGTGCCTGTCCCTCAATTGCATATCATGCGATAAATATTGGATGCCCACTGCATCTTATCAGATGTGAGGACACATTTCGATATTGGGTTAATGACTTTCAGCGTCATTCCATCTACTAGAATAGATGGTATTAACCTCGTGGTTTGTTTCCAATCTGATTTAATAAGTCTGGATGTTAGTGTAGGTCAATATATTAGAAATAATACGGTCATAGATTTCATTAAAATTTGTATAAATTTCAGAATATACATTAAAATGTTTCTTAAAGAATTTAATGCTATGTAGTATTGTTTACCCATTTAATATTTCTCTTAATGGTTTTTAATGTTCCTTTTCATAATGATTTTCCTATTTATAATTTAATGTTTAATAATAATGTGAATTGTAATAATATTTTCTTTCTTTAAAATTCTTCTTACTCATTTTAAAATGGTCTACATGAATTGCAATAATTATAATACATTAAATACAATGCTATAATGCCTCCTTCCGTAATGTTTCATGCCCTTTTCTATACTATTCAAATATTTCTTTTGGGAGATACTTGGCATGTATTAATTAAATAACATTTATTCTTTACGGAATTATTTCTTTAAAGTTTATTAAGCGTATTTTTATAACATTTATATCAATTAGTTTTATTGTTATATTATTTTCTTCTGTAATGTTTCTATTTCATAATTTACTTCTATTGCTGTGAAGTTAATATCGTATTAATTACATTTATTACTACAATATATTTTTGTAAGTTTTCTTCTTGTTCTTCATAATGTTCTTCTAATTGCTATTTGAGTATACATTAAATATATTGTAATAATATTCTTTTTTTTTTAATGTTTTTTTCTCAGTCATAATGTTCTTTATTTATTGTTGTAATGTTCATAATTATGTTGCTACTATATTTGCTTCGCTAATTTTTCTTCTTGTTGTACATTATAATTTTTTTTTCTATACTTATAATATTTTCAATGAATTATATAGATGTATTTTTTTCCATGTTTCGTTTTATTTTCCTACATATAAAGAAGAATATTTTTTTAAGAACATCTTACTTTACATTTTATTGACGCCGAAAAATGTTTCGTTAATGTTGTTAATTTATTTTTTAATAATAAAGTAGAATAATAACTTTTGTTTTTTTACAATATTTGTAAAATATACTATACGTTATAATTATTATTTTTATCATGTTCTTCTATTGCCGCGATACTTATATTATATTAAAAAGGTGTATTATTGTATTGTTCCTTATTCTTCTCTTTAGTTGTAAAAAAAACATTACAAAAATACATTATAAAATTAATTTTAAATTTACGTCTTTAACTTATATTATTTTGGATTAATACAAAATTAAAATATGCAGTTCTCATTTTTTTCAGCTATATTGAGTTTTCACTTAGTCTTAACTATCAAATTAGTGCTTAAGTTTAAGAAACCTATAATTCCATTCTAAATAATTAATACTTTCTGAAATTTAATCCACGTTTCATAATTTCATAATGCTAAGATTTATACATTATTTTGTATTGTTAGTTACAGTTCTGTAGTCAAATATATATTATGAATTCTTAATTTAATAATATATATATACATATACGTATAACTGTAAATATATGTATATATATATATATATTAGATTAAAATTTTCAGTATAAAAAATTTTTTTATTAATAAATATTCATTATATATAGGGATATATTTAATGAAAATGTACATCTAAAATAAATAATTATTAATTTTTTGTCTTGCTTTGTAGAATTCAGAATAAATTTTAGAAAATTAAAGGCTATATGTCGGAAAATATCTTCCTTTTAATATTTTAACTATAGAAAGTAATCGTCTTTTACTTTTCAATATACAAATATTTACTTAATTAATTATATTTATAATTTCTGTAATGTTTTAAAACTATGTTATTAATTTGTTTTTTACTTCTGCAAGCCCATGTGATAGTTTGTGTTAATTGAGAATTCTTTGTAATTTTTCAGTTAAGAAAGCATTATACAAATAAAAGAACAAATTTTAAGTGAAAAATTCTAAAATTGTAATTTCTACCTAATTTTCTACCTTCCTCCTTTATTACTTTTTATTAAAATTTATTTATTCATTTTTTTTTTTTTATTTTGTAAGCCAAATAATTCTTCCCACGCAATTCCCCTTTTAGAAAACTTTCGGGGAAATTTAAAATCCTATTTCAGGGACGAAAAACTGCAAGTTAAAAAAGAAAAATAATGCCCTGATATTTTACACTATTTGTAACATTTTTTTTCTAAAAATATTTTAATGGATTATTCTCGAAAATGAAATGGGAAAACTAGTATTTTGAAAAAGAAAAATATGTATTTTCAAAATGTTAAAATTTTTAAGATTTTATGCCTTGTAAGTGGAAAAATCAATAGCGAGAAAAACAATTAAACTGCTTTTTAATATTAAATGTGATAAAAATTATTATTATTGTTTTAAACAAGTTATCAAAATACGATCACTTAATTTTGTTTCCTTAAAAATGAATATCTATCTTTTTTTTTATTTGTAATAATAATTTTTCATTTGTGAAGTAATTTCATACTTTACAAAATATTCATTATTAGCTACTAATTTATAATTATTTTAAGTTGCTAATGATTATAGATGATGTTAAACTCAATTTTCTTAAATGCATTGCCAATTTCTTTCAACATAAACAATTTTTACTTACATTTTAAGAAAAAAATTTTTTCTCATATTTAAATACCTATTTTGCTCTAATATTAGGGAAAGAAATTTTCAATGTAAATTTTCACAATTTGATTTAAAAGATTTTAGATAATGTTTTAATTGTATCATACGAATCTTAAAAAACTCCAGCTTTTCAAAAAAACAAGATATATATTTATTTGTTAGTTTCTTAAATAATCTCAGAATTTTCTTCTTTCCAAATAAATTGTTATCTCAGGCACACAGACATACATACACACATACACGTACACATACACACACACACACACACACATAATATTTTAACTATAGAAAGTAATCGTCTTTTACTTTTACATACACGTACACATACACACACACACACACACACACATAATGGACTGTATATATATATATATATATATATATATATATATATACAGTCCAGTCACATTAATTAGTCACATTAATCACTGTCAAAAGCCAGAATATACACTTTTGTACATTCTGGCTTTAAGTGGAGTTTGTGTGGTATTAGTGGTATTTAAATGGTAATAAGTGGAATTCTTTATATACACTGCACTGCAATGTGCTGCCACCTGTCTTTTGTGATTAGTTATTTCATGTTGACGTCGAAAGCAGGTGGTGGTCACATTAATGTGACTGACTGTGTATATATATATATGCAATATATATATATACGGTATGTTTCAGAGACGTATATATACAATATATATATAACTGAAACACATAACACGATTGGGAAACCTAATATTCTTGCATTAACACGCTAACTTGCGTGCAGTATCGCTACATCACGATTTATGTGAAAATAAAAAGCTCTGTTTCATTATTGATCAACTTTTCTTTCTTTTTTCTTTCTTGTCTTACAGCATTATCATCGTTCATGAAATAGTTGACTTTAACACTTTCAGGGCTGTTCGACAAAGATGAAAATTGAAGTATTTTTTATGCCATCCATGGCAGGAAGAAAGACATTGCTTGTATCATGTTACACTTTAGTTGTTGAGGGTGGATGGTTCCCGCAGATACTGATTTCTGTAAATAGCTGCTTCTTATCCCAATTGTTTGACAGTGACATCTAGACCAAGTCTATGAATCCGTGTGTCTTAAATGGACCAGTCATGAAAAAAAGTAAAAAAAATCATCATTTTTTTTTATCCTTGATCTTATGGCACATAGACATGGAGTACCCAAATGAAATAGTCTGAATTTACCCTTCTTGGTTATACCGCCGAGCATTGGGTACCCATTTTAGTCACCTTTAAGGTATGCATGGACTACATTTGGGATATTCTAACCTGGGTTAACATGGGACAGTAAATAGTAGATGGACAATGAAAACCTTACTTAAATTATCTATTTAGTTTATTATTTTATCATCATTATTAACCTCACTAATATTTATATTATTTAATATACACCAATTAGCCACAGGTTGTTTGCCATGAGTTTATAATTAAAATTAATTTTTATTAAATGTCCAATGTAATATTGAATATTAGTGTCCTTTTCCCCACTGTTAATAAAAATTGATATTTTAAGAAAAGAAACGTTAACAAATAATAAAGTTAAACACAAGTTTAATATTAAAACATAAAAGAAAATATAATTTTAATTTAAATAAAATAAATTAAATAATAACTATTTTCTGGAAAAAAATTTAAAATTTTGTGTCTGGTGGGATTTTTAAAATGCACTTTTTGATTTTAGTGATAAAAGTTTAAGATTGCATTTCATAAATTCATTTAAAAAAATTCATAAAATTTATTTGATATATAGAAAAAATCAGTGATTAAATTTCCAAAATAGACACAAATCCCAAGAATGCCCTACTCGTATGTCTATTTTAAGAAACATATCGTGTTTTACATAGTATAAACTTGATGTTTGTTTTAAGGATAGAGAGATAGGTATTGAGAGTGATGTTCAGAAACAGAACAATTAATCGTCTTATAAAAAAACATTTTTTTTGCATTCTAAGCAACACAACTCCTTCCAACCTTTTCATCACTCACAAATTAAGCAGAACCATCACCACCACATGGTCCGAAACCCATCAACTATCCTCGAACTAACTCGGAGAATTTATTATTCAGCCCTGCAACAACTCGGCCAAATGGGAAAAGTTCTAAAAAGAATTAGCCGACAGCAATGCTTCTAAAAAAACCCCAAGTCCCTTTTCTTGAAGAAGATGAGAACTCCACCAGGTGTTGGAACCCACAACATGGCGCTCTCAATCATCCTGCCTTGTGGTCAGTGCATTTGGAGAGTTCATGGCTGAGCGGTTCATTCCGAATGGGATGGAAGGAGGAAAGAAATCAGCCAGAAACGGGACGATTTGGCAATGGACCGGAAATTATATCTGTGTAAAGCGATCGGCAGAGCTGGTGCCCTGGATTGGAAAATCAAGCATTTTATTGTGAAAGTTAAGACATGCTATCTTTAAATAGGGAATTGTGCGGAAGAAGTTACCGAGCACATCTCAGAAAAAAAGGTAGAGAGATAACATGTTGATGGATGGGAAGTCAGATGAATAGATAGTATATTGTGCTGCTGTAAATCAATGTGAAGGGTTCCATGATGCATTTTACTCTGTAAACACTACATACTCCACAATCTTAAATTGATGTTTTTTTAATAATTTTAAATAAACTTTTAAAAGTAAAAGCAAATAGGTAGTATTTTGAAAAAAACATTTATTTTTAAAATATCCCAAATTAAGCAGACGGGAATTTTAACAGAAATATCCTTAACTGAACCAAACATATTCTGGTGATGTAATTAATCAATGATTTTTTTTTTTCAAGAAAATTAGTAGGCTTTGAGTTCCAGTTATATATGCTCCGTGTAACCAACCGACTTTAAATATGGGGAAGATATTGGTTTCCATGAGGGCTTTTAAAGGTAAATTCTCCTAATTTAAATGTCGAATATTGGAAAACTTAAAGAATTCAAGTCATACAGCATGACTATGGATTCGAAACAATTTACAGGCTTTAGAACAGTCGCAATTGGGTTCCTCCGCTCTCCTCTCTAAAGCTGCATAATTGTCAATTGACTAGCACTCTTTTTTTTTGTTAACTTAGATCTCATATTCGAATCCTGCGGTAGCATAGATGTTTTTAGTGGCTTGAAATCCCCGTTAAACTCTAGGTACCTGTCTAATCAGAATAAAATGTGCAAGCAATTACTGTAGATGTTTTTTAATAGTTTTAAATAAACTTTTAAAAGTGACCTCAAAATAGATAGTAATTTACTAAAAAAACCATAGATTTTTAACTCACAAGTTAAGCAGATGGAAATGTAAAGCAATATTATCTATAACCGAATCAAATATATTCTGGTGATGTAACTAATCAACGATTTGTTTTCTTAGAGATTGGTAGGCATTCAATTCTACTTATATGTAAGTCGATTTAGCCATCTACAGACAATATGGGGTGGATATTGCTTTCGAAGAGGGGCTTTTTAATCCGAATTTAAATGACGAATAGAAGAAACCCTGATAAATTCCAGTCAGTTAACAAGACTAGGATTTGAAACAATTTTCAGGCGTTATCACAAAAGTAATTGAGTCTACTCCTTTCTGAAAGTGACTGCGATGGATGTTACCAGACAATTTGGACCTTAGTCCTCCTTAATGTAATCTGTCCACCATTAGATAATGACCAATGAACCATCGTAGGATTGAAAAAGTGGCGTTTTATATTCCACTTATTAACATCACGAAAAAAAAAATACCTGACAATAATTGAAGAATAAAGTTGTCTTTCGGTGTATATTTAGGACTAACAGTATAATACATGAAAGAAAATCCCGAAAAAGCTCTACTAAAAGGCTTTCATGGCCTATTGAATACAATTATACATATTTGTCATCATCCATAAGCTTCACCCTTAACTACTGGGTCACTAGTTCGACATAAACAACGACAAAACACAATAATCTGATCAGTGACGATCATCGAAAGAACCCTTAAAGTTTAAAAATAGCTTTACATTTTTGTCGCTTAATAATAAGCATTAGTTTGATAAATCAAAAAATTCAATTGAATTACACACACACACACACACACACACATATATATATATATATATATATATGTGTGTGTGTAAATGAATACATAGACATACATAGACACATAGACACACACACACACATATATATATATATATATGTGTGTGTGTGCATAAACATAAAATTATTCTTTTTAAAATCCGATTAACATGAAATCAGTAAATACGAGGACTCAATATCATCTAAAACTCTCCTTATAAATATAATAACCTTTATTGGACCCCTAAATTATTTAATATTATCTTAATACTGTAACACCATCCAAATAATTGTTTTTTCCTCTAATTTCTGAAAAAAATTACTAAATCAGCAATATGTAAGTCAAAGAAAATGAATAAGGCCCATCTAATTGCTTGATGGGGACTGAATTCTTAACAGTATGGTGATTTGTGTACTCTTTACTGAAGGGCCAGGAAAAACATGTTCTGATCACATGGACTTTTATTAGCATGCTTCTAAGTTTAAATAATTTTGTCTTCGATACATTTAACTTGCTTTTTAACTGTTTTTAAGTCTGTTAACTCTTTTGACTTAACTATTGTGTATTTTCGTTAAGAATGTCTGGTTTTTTCCTTTTGTAATTTTGATTTCTTTATGTGTTCTTTTGTTTCTACTGTACGTACCCAAATGTGCATGGATTGAGTTTCAATAAAGTCATATGTAACAACAATGATAGGAAAACTGAAGCATAGTACAGTTGTTATAAGGCCAAGTTGGATTTAATGCAATAGAACAAGTGCCCTGTGGGTAATTCTAAATTTGTTAGAACTTGGTCGTTTTTGTGAGTACAATCTTTTGTCAAAGTACAATCTTTGGAAAGAAATTATATGTTCAGAAATTAATGTGTTTTATATTTATATAAGAGGAGGACTGAGGAATTTATTAGGAAGTGCGTTAGGTTTTCCAACTAAGTGAGCCCGGTTCAAAAACCTTCCTTAATTTGGGCTTGATCAAATCTTCAATTAGTCCAGCTGTATAAAATCTTCAATTAGTCCAGCTGTATAAAATCTTCAATTACACTTCAGAAAAGACGTACAGGTCCTTCAGAAGCAGTCGAGCCATTGTAAATGTTATTCAAAAATTATATTGGAAAAATTGAAATATCTTTTAGCTTGCTTCTATGGTAAATCCAGAATAATGTTGAAAATATATATATCTCCCGTTTTAGTGAAAAACGCCTTGTATATTTCTGTTCTGATCTGTCCGTCCTCTATATTACTGTTCTGTTCTATCCATCCTTTATAGTTCTGTTCTATCTTCTATACTCTATATTTCTAATTCTGTTCTGTCCCAAATATTTCTGTTGCAGGTTTCTTCAAAGAAAGATTTGATTTTCTAAGTTCAATGAAATATCTAATATTAACATCCTTGTTTTATAGAAAACTGTTTGATATTTATTTATTGGTAAATTAATCATCAACAATGTCCTTCTCATTCAACATGAACCAAGGATACTCTGTACTATTATTAGAATTTTATTAATAAATCATCACCCGTTATCCTAATCAACTACCCCAACCAACTGACCACCACACATAATTCCGTTATATCCCGATGCCCCACTTTCGGCCACCATAAAGAAAATCTCGTGCAGAATCGAATCGGACAGAAACCCCGCACAACAACGGAACCGAAACAAATGTTCTCCCTCACAGATATCATTCCCGTCCAGAGAACCCTAATTTGGCGCGAGGGGGTGGGTCAGCGAAGGACTGGGGGAGGGGGCTCTCATCACTGGACTGGAACGATTAGGAAACGTGTTACAGAGATAATTGATCATCGGAACGGAGGGGGTCTAGATGACAGTGCTGGAATGAGAAGAACGTCTCGCGCTGTGCGAGAAAATTGGCACTCGTTAACACCTAATGCAATTAGCTATGTCTAACGGGAATGGAGGTTGGAGAGTTAAACCATTTATCTGTTTGAAAGGTAAATAGATGTTAGACACGCGCTGGTAATTGGAAGTGGGTAGTTCATGAATTCTTTTTACATACATAGGGTGTGGCATAAAAATAAATTCTATTTTAGAAATCAGATGAGGCATCATATGATTTCTTTTACTTTGGTAAATTATCGTATTACTAATAATTTTTAATTTGTCATGATTAATAGCATGATTTGTGGTCTAGTATAGGATGCGCAACTGACTTGTGGATGTGGTTTGAGTAGTTTATTGTTCTACTGTCATTTCTTGCACAGTATGTGATAATTAGAACGGGACCTATGCGGATTAATGTGTCCCGCTACTTAGATATAATACGTTTTTATATCTACGTATCTTAGATTACATAGTTTAACATGCGTTGTTATAGTTTAACGTGGATTCAGAGGCACTAACAATAAACCATGCCAACGCCAATATTTTAACCTGAAGCCTGTAATAACTAAGGTCAGAGAGATAGCCAATTGACAATCAGGTGTCCGTTGACGTGTAGAAGAGCTAAGGTTCCAATTAGCTGTCAGATTGCATATTAATTAGTGTACAAAAGCATTTTATGGTGATTGTGATAGAACGTATAAGTCTCATATTCAGTCATGCACCCTGTTCAAAAGTTTCCCAAGTTTTATAAGATCTGCAGTTAATAACATTGGAGGTTTGGTCAAGAGTTTCGTTGGAGGCCATGAAAAATGTGTAAGACATTCAGAAACTGTCGATCCATTAGGGATGTCGAACGTAACTACGTTTAGAACATTATTTTCAGGATCCACTGGACTTTTAATGGTTTTCCAATTTGTCTCGTTATAGATACGCAAGACATTTTCCAAGTCTAAAAATCCTCCTAGAAAGAATCAGCTGATGAATGTGTAAATCGGGTTTATAATTGATGATATATCATTTACATTTTACATTTATCGATCGGTAGTGTTTGAAGAAAGAGGTTGTGATGGACATTTTCAAATTAGGTGAAGGTATTGGCCGTAAAAAAATCACTAAAATATCAGTCACAGAAAAGAAAAAGATTAAAAAGAATTTAATAAATATAATAAATGAAATTGTTAACATCGTAGGTAGGGAAAGAAATACCCTTTCCATTTAATTAAACCAAAGAGATAAAACTAGACAGGCTTCAAAAGGCTTGAAAACGATTTGGGTTTCATCTATATGCTTAAGTAATAAAATTTGTCTTATATTTTTAAATTATGTTAGGAATTTCCTGAGGCTCAGTCAGCCTTTTTATTACTTCGTAGAATTTGGCAGAAAAGTCAATGAAAAACTTCGTCTTTTACCAAGCTAACTTATTCTGATTCACCTTGAGATAGTTTTGAAAGTATTATTATTTTTTTTTTTATGTTTATAAATATAATTTGTTTTAGTAATTTTCTTGTTGTTTTTCTTAGTTAGATTAAATTTTTAATTCACATTACATTTTCAAGGGTACATGTTAAGAAAAGGTAACATATTATGTTGTCTTTGAATTGGTGATGTATAAAATAAGCAAAAATAGCATAATCTGTGTGTTTATATATTGAATGCTATATTATGATATATATATATATATATATATATATATAATTTAGTTCTTAAAGTGAAAAATAAATTATACCAATTATGGTGATAAAAAGGGCCTGATGTATTAGCGCTAAGTACCACATTTATCGGGCTCAAATCCCGGACATGGATGTTTTATGGTTGAATCCTCTTTAAACCGTAGGACCGGAAAATAGGATCGTAGAAATAGGTGCATTAACTCGCGTCCGTGGCTTACGATAGTTACACGCGCCCCATGGGTAATGCAGAGTGATTTTCAGTGCAGCTCTTATGGCGAAGATCCCGGTCTATTTGCAAGCTACATTACAAGAAAAAAAAAAAATGTTGCTAAAAGTAATTACGGAAAAATAGCATTTTTTTTTAAATTTTAAGTTTTGTATATAAAATTTAAAAAATTATAAAATCTTGGAAATATTTAACAAAAGGAAAAAATAAAAAAGAATGTAAAAAAAAATTAATAAAAAAAAAAAGTAATTTAAAGAAATTTAATTTACATATATAGATTATCGGCTGGGCTGATACAAAGGACACCAATAAAATTTAAAATTTAATTTAAGAACAAAATGCATAACAGCAAATTTAGATGAAACTATAGAATTCAAAGTCCTTATAAAAAGCTTGAAAAAAAATATATATATATAAAAAATATATATAAAAATATATATATATATATATATATATAATGAAAAAATATAATATTTATAATATTTGCATGTAGTAATTTTTATTAATCGAAAATTAAATTTGTCTAAGCTTATCATTGTCAAATTTATGTTTGGAAAAGGAGACAGTACTTGAGATTGTCTTCTGTTAAAATATTTAAAATATAAGCAAATTATGATTGTCCATGACATGCAGATTAGGATATTTTAAAACATTCCAATTTCAAACAAACAAAATCAATTTCATTCAATCCCCCTTAATAGTAACGAGATAAATAAAATCAGCGATTTTTCTCGCCACCTGCACCATCATCCTACTACCTTCTCCCCAATTTATTTAATATTTATATCGTAAAGAGTGGATTATATTTCTAAACAAGTAATATAAAAAAAATAAATAAATAAGTCAATTCCTACTTTTTTTTTTTGCACAAGCCCTTTTTCATTCATTTTTTTTTAAGTTTATCCGGGTAGTTATATGGTTTTATTGGTAGATATATGCAATTTAAATCCAAAAAAAAAAACTAATATTAATGAATTAATATTTGAAATAACTGTATTAACCTCCAGTGTCATCCAACATCCAGTGTCATCCACTACAAGTTCAAAAAAATGTATTTGAACTTGAGTGGATGAATAAAAAAAGTATTTTATGAACGATTGAAAATTTGAACAAGATATATATAGGTAGAGTGTGAGCTAATAGAAGCAATTGAAAAAGATTATATTCGGAAAGTCATATGTTAAAGTGATAATTTAATAATATTTACATTTAAAAAAAAATGTGGCATATATATTTTTTAAATATCTTCTTAATTTACTCTAGTACATAAAAATATTAAAAATATATTCGCTTGAATAGAATAAATTTCTAATAATTACTTGAGTTATTATTCGGTTTTATCTCAGAACTAGTTAATAATTGTTTTAAAACAGATATATGTGCTCAATATTCCTATTACAAAACACAGATGATGAATGCATAATGCCTATTAATATTGCTGCCGAATATACATCCGATCAGGATATCATTATCACCTATTAGCTAGAAATGTATTATAATGGATTGCAAATAGCTGAGGGATACCAAATGAATTATGAATTGTACTCAACATTGATTAGAATGGAGTGGTTCTAATAGAATACTATTCTGAACTCTCTCTCTTTGTTCTTTATCGATAACTGTATTGGTACTGATCTAAATTAAAGCTTTGTTGAAGTGATCATCGGATTCACTCTATAAGTTTAATATCGATTTTTAATTTTTTTTAAAATTAAACCATTCTGTTTTGTCAAAATTTATAGTTTTACATTTCATTATTATTTAAAAACAGCAGTGTACAAAATGTATTCTATATCATCATCATCATTATTAGAGCAACAGTCCCATGGTTGTCTGTGTACTGGCTGATTTCGAGACAGAATATATATATATATATATATATATATACTGGGTAAATAAGTCAGGCTGTGCCCAACGCTCAACAGTGATGTGTGGTCGGACCTATGGTTTAAAGTGGATTCGAACCACTAAAAACATCCATGGCACTACTGCGATTCGAACCCGGAACCTGTGTTTCCGAGCGCAAAAACATTCTATATCATACATAGTATATACAGGTTAACGAAGGAATGCTGTCCTATTCGTGGCTCAGTGCCAATGTGCGCTACTTATGAGCGTTAGGACTGAGGTTCAATCCGCTGGCGGCTTTGTTGTAGACACTGTTTCAAAAGATGAGGAGACTTAGCATTTGTGATGCTTAACATCTTGCCTTTTAAGCCAGACTACCTGGTGAGAATTTTCCGCGTCCTCAGTTTGTAAACCGTTTGTGGTGTGCGTTTGAGTCAATGCTTTTAGAAACCAGGCAAAGCGATATATCAATAACCAGGCTTCTATCAACAACTTCTCCTAAGTGGGAGTTTTCTGCGTTTTTCTAGTCCGCCAGAAATATAGTGCACAATAACCTTGAAGATTTCTGCTCTAAATCCAAACCGTGATACATATAGTAATATGTTTTCATAAAATACACCGGCCTACTTTCATTAATTAATACTTTCATTAATAATAATTTCTGCGATACATACATACAACGATACATTTTCATACAAAAATACTAACATACAGTTATATATTTCCACACAGCTACACCTAATTATAATGATACAATTACAATTATCTTATGTTGATCATTTAATTACCACCCACTTTAAGCCAAATAACCACCATACTTTAAATAACACAAAGCGTTTCACTGCCAAAAACTAAAAACTCAAATCGCATATCTCTGGACCCTAACAAGTGAATGACATCTTTCCAAAAATTCTTCCTAATTAAGCAAGCAACATTTCCACAAACCCATCTCCATGTCTCCTATCATTCATTCGTTAAAATTTATTGACGAAGTTGCTCTCATTAGCCGTGAGCATCCATTTCTGAACATGCACACGAAATAAAGAATTTTCAACCATTCACTGCGCATTTTGTAACTCGGAATATCCGGTGATGTGTCCTCGCTAATGAACGCTCTTCCATATTAGCATTTAGCATGCATGCCTTTGAAGCACAGTGCCATTTCGATATTTTTCCTGATGATGACTCGTTCCTCGGGTGAAGGGGGACTCTCGGGTCAAAAATGATACCGTAGTAACAATTGCATGTGAATAATGAATATGCAATATGAATCGTGCTACCAGCCAAAGAGGTATGGGAACCTTCTTACTTTTGAAAGGAATGGAATGCACTTAAGTTTCGTCTTTGTGAAAGAGTTTTCTAGTCTTTGTGAAAGAATAATGATGGATGTTGGCTTAATTATTTAAAAAAAAATTGAATTTGAATTTTGACAAGTGGGATTGAATTTCCATCTAAAAGGGAAGAATTTGAAGAATATGAAATATGAATGAATGATTTTAACATATTTCCAATTAGGATGTGATTATGAAATGTGTGGTTTTTCAAGTGAAGCAATCCTTAGGGTAATATCCAAAGAGGATGATTCGAAAATGTATTACTACATTGAAATTATAGTTTTTAAGAATGTATCGAAATTTCGATTATGATTATGTTTTTCACTAGATTAGATTTTGCAAGCTTGTATTTCATAAATAAATATATAATTTAGAATAACGATGCTTTCAAAAATGTGCTATTTTGACTTCAATTATTATAGCAGCAGTTTATTTTTTAAAAATAAACTGCTGCCATAATAATTGCTATAAGTAATAATTGTATAATAATTGTTTATTTTTTAAATTCATTAAAAAATACTACTTTTATTGTAAAACCATACAAATCTAAACTTATATTCAGTTGAAAAGCAAACCCCTCTTAAGTAAAAAATTAATTGAATTACACCATGAAGATAATAGTACAGAAGTATTCAAAATTGGTTTAGGGTTGTTTGTATGCATTTTCAATTCGGAGCACCAAAGTAAACAACGAAGTAACTGCAATAAAATAAAAAGAAACACAGAGCAGTTGAAACACAGCAGTTGATGCGAGACAAACACGAGAAAAGATTAAATTTCCGAGACGCGCAATCTATTTACCGTTTTTTCCTACAGATATTTCCATGAAGATGGATCTTTTTCTAAAAAGTTTGATCTTGAAGATAAATAAAGCCAGCATGCAATATCATGGTCTGTACGGCATAACCCATTATTTGCAGTATCCGCATTACTGTGCTATTATGAAAGGGAATTGCTTTCAGCCATTTTTGTCGTGTGGAATCCAAGGAGAAATGAAAAGAACTTTTGGGTAGGGGAACAAAAAATGAACTAAATGCAGGGTTTCCATACTTAAGTGAGCAGGTCCTCCTGGGTTTGAGATTATTTACGAGAGCGTGGTGTTTAACCACGAACCGAATCGATTCGGAACTTCTGGTATTCATGCTGTGTAATTTGAAATGTTTGTTTAGCATTTGTGGAAATTCCCAAGAGCATTTCATGCATTGATAAGATGGTAGTTCCATATTTTTATTCTAATACATTTTAATTATATTTTTTTGCTGTTTACTTTAATTATATCCAAATAAAATAGCAATGATTATGTTCTGAATTTTGAAACAATCTGGACGGAAAAACTCTTCTGAAGGGTTTTGAATTTTTAAAAATTAAATTTGTAATTTTTCTGAATGATTTTGAATTTATTTGAGTTAAATTTTTAATTTTTCCTAATTATTAAACATTTATTTTTAGCTCGTGAACGAAATTTAAATAAACAAATAAGAAACATTGAAAGCGGTCAAGGGAACGAGAAATTACGCTCTCGATAACAATACTCATATATTTTATGGGCGGCCTGATGGCCAATTGGCTAGAACTATGGCAATTGGTACAACAGGTTGAATGTTCGAATCATGGTGATGGCATGGCTGTTTCTTAGTGGTACGGAATCCACGTTAAACTGTGTGTCCCTGATTAATTAACGTGATTCATATGTCTGCATATTGGCATGTTTCTGGAGGCTTAGCATTTATGAGATTAAAGAAAAATACGCAAACCGCGTTCATTTCCTCCCTTGGAACAACAATCAATTTGACTACTATCATCAAGCCGAACTTTCTATATGGAATGCATGGTTTCCGGAAAGACAATAATGAATATTTTTTGAGTATTTTCCTATCATCTTATTAGAAAATCAAGAGTATCATATCATCCAAATATAGATATCATTTTACAGCAATGCATTAATAGAGAGCAATTAAAACACATAATTTACTGCAATGTATAAGCGTGAGTGAAACATAATCTTCTAAAATAAATAACATTACATTATGCAACTAGGACTAATAATTACATCCTTTTCATTTAAAAAAAAAAAATTTTGTTCTTGATATAAAATGATTACATTTATTTCAAATCTATATTGACTTTGACATATAAATTTTAAGAATGTATCTTTCATAAAATATTCCAGAATGCCAAAAATTTGTTGCAACTTAAAAATAAACCATCTTTTGTTAAATGCGAACAATAAAGAAGTAAATATATTCTGGTGTTGTAACAAATCTTTAATCAATGTTTTTTTCTTTAAAATTGGTAGGCATTTTTTTTCATCTTTTATATGCAAAGACCAAAAATATCCAAGCAGCCAATAAATTATTGGTGTATTAATAGAGTATTTACAGTAATGTATAAACGTGAGTGAAATTTAATCTTCTAAGATAAATTACTTTACTTTATTCGACTAGGTGGACTAATAGTTTCTTCCTTTTCATCTTAAAGAATGTTTTTTTTAATGAAAAGATATTACACTTAGTTCAATTCCATATTGAATATGACAGATAATTTTCAAGAAAGTGTCTTTCATAAAAATCCCACCAGCATTGAAAAATAAACATTTATTGCGACATAAAAATAAGCCATCTTTTGTTAAATGAGGACAATAAAGTAAATATCATTCAAAACGTCTCAAAAGAAATCCTTTTGGTTGAACAATATATTTAAAAAAAACCAAATAAACGTTTCTGAAGCAGCATGGTATTGCTCCAATGAATTCACTCCATTTTATTTCCCAGAGTCAATCAAAACTGGTTTAATATCATTCGAAAATTTCTAAAGCGCGGTGGGGAAACTTTACGTAAAATCTAGCCTCTTATACCTTTTCATGAGTGAATTGTTAAAGAAAGTTATTTTCGTTTTCTAAAGAACCCTATTAGAAGACGGCATAATGATCTTCTTCAAATAAGTCAGTTGGGGACGGACTCTCTTTGTTTACTTAATCAAAGAGATTGCTCGAACAACAATGATGCGATGTATTATTCGGAAAAAAGAATTATTTTGTCTCCAATTTTAATAGCATATAATAACAGAATGAAATACAAGTTGCATTCCTCTATGGAGGTTTGGAAAATTTGTGAAGTGTGCATCAAATTAATTTGTGAAATATCATTTGGTTGTTAAACCTGAATGTTTTATTTAGATGGGAATTTGATTTGCTTGTTATTTACCAGAAATAAGCGTAAAATATTTATGAGCTTTCTAGTCCATTTTATTGATGTAAAATGTATACCATTTTTGTGGCACAATTCTAAATAGTGTGCAAGAGAAATCAGGTGCAGATACAGTGACTGTCTTGGAAAACACAATTAAGACTCATATTGCGGAAATGCAACGTTACATAAACTATTTTTATTTTTTTTATTTAATTTTTTTTTTGTTATAAAATTTTCTAATAAATTTCTCTAAGTGCTATAGAGGAAGCATTCTTAATTTTAGAAAAAAAGATCCCATATATTTGGCCTTGCATTAAAACTTTTCATAATAATTATAGATACTTTTGCATTTTTTTTTTTACATTTCAGTTATTATCAAAGATTTCAATACCAGCGAAAAATTCATGACGCTATATTTATATTCTAACAAACTATAACCAAACGTAATGTGCTTTTTTACATTTTTTTAACGTAATGTGCTTAACTTTACTGCAAGTATTGGAAAAGTAATCGTTTTGGAATTTAATTGTGTTTTTGCAAAATTTTGTAACTCGCTTAAAAATGATTTTTCCCCATTTGCATTTTTTGTTCCATAAATTAGGTTCTTAAAAATTTAAAAATTAAATTTTATTCATTTCATTCAATTGAAAATGTGTTCATTTCTTATTGGCTTAATAACACGCTTAATGCAAACATTGTCTTAAGCATGAAAGTATTGTTTATTTTATTTATTATGGGAAGCTGACCATAAAATATTATAGTAAACATTTGTAATAATTGGTTATTTATTTATAATAAACATTGGTAATAACTCTTTTTTTTTTGGAGATATGGAGGTAGTTGATTCCTGCAGTTTTTTTTTTAAATATATATGAATAAAATAATCTGATGATATGTAAATATAACTTGCCAAAATTATTATGTTTTGTAAATTATTAACAGGTTTATATTTAATTATGTATTAAGTTATATGCCTAATATATTGGATATGCAAGAAATATGTAAATATTAGTGTATAAATATTAATATGTATTACATACATGAAATATCAGAAAAAAAGGTCTAAGAAATGTTGTTCCCAAATATTTTTTTTTTGTAAAAGATTTATAGCTACGATCGAGTAAAACTGTTTGACCATTAGTTCATGGTCCTATTTCCCGTCTTGACTCTAAAAATTAAAATGTGATAGTTGTGGGTTGTACACGATGTGTTTGCTTGAGAAAAACATGATTGCAATGAAAGTGTTAATCCTATTTATTATTATATTGATTATGGCCCTTAGACTATGTTTTTGAAAATATTAAATCACTTGTAACGAGTTAATTAATCATGTATAATTTATTCTTATTAAAACAAGGTAAGTTAAGTTGTAACAGAAAACTTATCCTGGATAAATATTTTCAATTCTCTAAACACTCAAAAAAGCATATATCAATTTAGTTTCAGTCTTTACATTTTATATTATTTATTCTCCTTTTAAACGATGCCATATGCAGATATTTCATCAAAATGTCTAAAGACAACAATTTGTTTTGACCTCTTATGAACGTTTCTCTGAATTTGGTTGAGTTTCGACCGAAACAAATAGTCTGAAACAAAGTAGTTTCATCTTAAACTTTACTCCCTACTTAGCTACTTAAACTTCCTATAACTAGAAGTTCATAATGAATCCAAAATTTTATACCGAGCACGAGATATGATATTCATACATTGTAAACGTGACATATTCTGCACATAAATGTCTACAATACAAAATACTTACGTTAGTTTTTGAAATTAACACTGCTTTAAAAGTAATTACTTGTGATCTTTCGAAGAAATTGAATAATGTTTTAAATAAAATTTTGAAAGCTTCACATTTATGATGAATCATCACCACAACACAATCTTGTAACGGTATGACAATTAAGAATTCTGAGAACATACATTTAAGTTGCAGTATATGTATCTACGATATATAAAGTTATATAAAAAGCTATATATAAAGTTAGTATAAGTTACAGTATAAAATAAATAATTCATTCAGACTTAGTAAATTACAATGAAAATTAGTTTCAGTTTCTGGTTTAAACTATTGTCAAAACTATGTCAATGTAACTCCAGACAATGGACTTTCCAGAATAAACGCGTGCATCATTTTCAGCTGTATGGCGAAACGCAACTTCCCGTGCAGTTTCATTCCATCAGAATGTAGATGGGCAACCATTTACGGGAACTGCGACTCAGGCGTGGATGGAACATTTGGTGGCTCACGATTTGCAAGTGATGGCTCTTGCAGAGAATATTTAGAGCCATTATTATTCGGTGCCTGTCTCTAAATTGCATATCATGCAATAAATATTGGATGCCAACTGCATCTTATCAGATGTGAGAGTAGATTTCAGTATTGGGTTAATGACTTTCAGCATCATTCCATCTACGAGGATAGATGACATTAACCACATGGTTTATTTCCAGTTTGATTTAATAAGTCTGGATGTTAGTATAGTAACTCATATGTCACACGCAATGCTGTCTTCGGTTTCATTAAAGTTTGTATAAATTTCATAATAAAGAATATAGACATACTTTTATTATACATACATATATACTTATATATGTATCTATAATAAATGTATGTACATATATAATATATATTATATATTAAATATATATATATATATATATATTAAGAATATATATATATATATATTAAGTTACATATCATACCGAATTATGAAGGAATATATATTCCTGTAACACTCAAATATTTTCTTTTGGGGAAATATATGGTATGCATTCATTAAATGCATCGTTTCAGAATTATTTGTTTAAAGTTTCTAATGTTTATTTTTATAACATTTATGTAAGTTAATTTTATTTTTATAATATTTTCTTGTCTAAACTTACTCCTTGTTAGTTTTCCTAATGTACTTCTATTGCTGTGAAGTTAATGTCGTATTAATTAATTTTATTTTTTTTTTTTCTTTTACTTCATTGGGACAACAGTTCCATGGTGGATCAAGGCTGTTTGCTTTTTTACGGGGTAGGGCTACCAGAGCACTAATCAAAATGTATTACTATATATTACTTTTTAAATGTCAGAAAAAAACATACATTACAAGGTTTACTTTATGAATTAAATGCATTGTTGTGTAATTTTCCCATTTATTGTTTTATTTCTTTATAATATTTTCCTATTTATAATTTATTTTTATGCGAATCAAATGAATTGTAACTATATTTTATTCTTTCAAGTTCTTCTCGTTCATTTTAAAATTTTCTACAAGTATTGTTCTAGTATGTGTATTACATTAAAAGCATTTGCTATGATCGTTCTTTCTTTAATATTTGGTGTCCTTCTTTTTAACATTCAAATGTTTAATTTTGGGGGAATATTTGGTATGTATTGAGTAAATGTTTTTAAGTGTATTTTTATAATATTTATATAAATTAATTTTATGGTTATAACATTTTCTTCTGTAATGTTACTGCTTGTTCCCTTTCATAATGTAATTCTATTGTTGTAAATTTAATATCGTGTTAATTAAATGTATTGCTAGAATATTTCCCCGTATGAGCTTTCTTCCTGTTTTTAATAATGTTCCTCTAGTAGCTATTTTAGTATTAATTAAATGCATTGTAATAATGTTCTGCTTAATTCTTTTTCTTAGTCAAAATGTTCTTTATTTCCTCTATAGTGTTTGGCCTTGTTTATTTTTCGTTATGTACTTCTAATGCTGGGAAGTTAATATCGTATTAATTAAATATATTATTACAATATTTTATCTTGTAAATTTACTTCTAGTTCTTCAAAATGTTCTTCTAGATTCTATTTTAGTGTGAATAAAATTCATCGTAATAATATTCTCTTCTTTAATGTTTTTATTTTCTCAGTCAAAATGTTCTTTATTTATCGTTGTAATTGTTGTAATGTTTCATTAAAATGAGTTAAATTTCAGAATAACGAATTCATACACTATAAAAGTTTTCTTTATAATGCATATTTCTGAAATGCAACGCTATATTGCTTTCCCATTTAATGTTTTTCTTTTGCTGCCTTATAATGATTTCCCTATTTATAATTTATGTTTATATGCATAAAATGTATTTTTAATAATATTTTTTTTCTTTAAAATTTTTCTTGTTCAATTTAAAATGGTCTATAATATTGTTATAATATTTGTATTACATTAAATACATTGCTACAATGTACCCATCCCTGATGTTTTGCGTTCTTTTTTTATAGCATCAAATATTTCCTTTTGGGGGAAATATTTGGTATGTATTGATTAATTTGTTATTAGATTAGATTATTACAATATTTTCTTCTGTAATGTTTCTCTTTGTTGCTCATAATGTACTGTTATTGTTGTAAGTTAATATCGCATTCATAATGTTCTTCTAATTGTTTATTTAGTATGAATTAAATACATTTTTTTTCTTTTCTAATGTAGCTGGCAAACACTTGAATTAAATACATTGTAATAATGTTCTTCTTTTTTTAATGTTTTTCGTCAGTCATAATCTTCTTTAGTTATTGTTGCAAATTTCATATAATGTAATATTAGCTAAATGAGTTGCTACTATATTTGTTGTTTAATTTTTTTTTTGTTTTGTTTTTTTTTTTTTTTTTTGTTCTATAAATTTCTTTTCCTATAGTTATAATATTTGCTTTGAATTATTTAGATGTATTGCTTCGGGAGAAATATTTATGTATTGAATAATGTATCATTTAAGTATTTTTTTATCATATTTAAAAAAAATTTGTCGTATTTTTATAATACGTTCTTCTGTAAGTTTTTATTTGTTTCTTTTTCATAATGTACGTCTATTGTTGTAAGTTAATACCTTATTATTTAAATGTATTACTACAATATTTTACCCCTTAAATTTTCGTCTTGCTCTTCGTGATGTTTTTCTTGTTGCTATTTTAATATAAATTAAATACTAAATGTTCTCTTTTAATGTTAATGTTCTCTTTTAATTTTTTAATGTTCTCTTTTTAATGTTTTTCTTCTCAGTCATAATGTACTCTGCTATATTTATTGTTGTAATGTTCATGTAACGTAATATTAATTAAATCTGTTAATACTTTATTTGCTTCTTTAGTTTTCCTCCTTGTTGTTCTTTAAAATTCTTTTCTATGGTTATAATATTTGTATTATTAATGACTACTATGAATTTGTAATACTATAATAATAATAATAACAAAAATATATAGATATAGATATATATAAAATAATATATTATATAATATAATATTGAAAATATATTAATAATATATTAAATATATTGACATTCTAATTTTTATGTAATGTTATCTCTTACTTTGCAGAATGATAAGACTTGTACATTATTTTGTATTGTTAGTTACAGATCTGTAATGACTATTATGAGTTCTATTATATTAATATATAAATATATATGCATAGATGATTAAAATTTTCAACACAAACAAATATTTTTATTAATAAAATATTTAATATTCATAAGAATATATTTATTGAAAATGTACATTTAAGATGAATAATAATTAATTATTTATAAATGCTCTGTAGAATTCAGGATAATTTTATTCAAAATTAAATGAAAAACTTCCCTTTAATATTTTAACTATGGGAAGTAATCTTCTCTTCTTTCTCAACATACAAATATTTATTTAATTAATTACATTTACAGTTCCTTTATAGTTTTAAAAACTATGCTATTAATTTGTTTCTTACTTCTTTCATCTAGTGTGATAGTTTATGGTAATTGAGAATTGTAATTTTTCAATTAAAAATCATCACACAAAAGAATAAATTTTAAGGAATATATTCTAAAATTGTAATTTCTGCCGAGAACATTAAAAAAAATTTTTTTTTTACTAAAATGATTTTTTTTTCTATTTTGTAAACCAAATACTTTCTTCCTACGCAATTTTCCATTTTGGATAAACCTTCGGGGAAATTTAAAATCCTATTGCGGGAAAAAAAAAAAAATGCATGTTAAAAAAATAATAATAATGCTCTGACATTTTACACTATTTGTAACATTTTTCGAAAAAATATTTTAATGGATTACTATCGAAAATGAAGTGGGAAAACTAGTACTTTTAAAAAGATAAATGCATATTTTCAAAATGTTAAGATTTTTTTGGATTTTATATCTTGTAAGCAGGAAGAAAACTATATCTAGAAAAGCATCTAATTTTATTTTAATATTAAAAATGAAAAAAAAAAAAAGTGTTACCGTTGTTTAAAATTAAATTGTCAAATTGAAATCATTTAAAATTGCTTCCTTAAAAAATAATATCTATGTTTCTTTTTAGATTTTAAGAAGGACAAGTTGCATTTTTGAAATAATTTTAACAAAACATTAATTACTAGTTTTCAATTCTATAATTATTTAGAGTTACTAATGATTATAAATGATATTAATCTCAATTTTCTTAAATGTGTTGCTAATTTCTTTCAGCACAAACAATTATTACTCACATTTTAATAGATGTAATTTACAGATTTGAATATCTGTTTTACTCTAATATTAGTGAAAACAATTTTCATTGTAAATTTGAAGAAATTGAAAGCAGTTTTATTCTTAATTGTAAAGCTTCTTTCAAGATTTGATTTAAAAGAGTTTAAAGAATGTTTTAACTGTATCATACGAATTAGAAAACTCCAGCATTTTACAATTTTTTTCAAAATTTATTTGTTAGTTTCTCAAATAATTTCAGATTTTTTTTCTTTCTCAAAATAAATTTTTATCTTCTTCACACACACATACACTGCACACACACACACACACACACACACACACACACACACTCACACACACGCATACACTGCACACACACACACTCCACACACTCACACACACACACACACACACACACACACACATATACATATATGTATATATATATATATACATAGATATACGTATCTGAAATTCATGCCAATTAAATGTAACATTATTACTACTGAACTCCAAAAGAAAACATCACGTATTGTCTAAACCTAACAAATTTATTTTAATTATATATATACTTTTGTAATCAAAAAATCTGTGTATTATTAATCATTTAATTATCTACAATTCCATCTAAGTATCTACAATCAGATCCATAAGTTACGCTTTGTATGAAGAATTTCGGGAAACTTTCCCTGTCTTAAACTGCCGCTTATTGAGCCGGCTTTCGACGCGAGATGTGTGCTTGATATTAATCTTACGATCACCGTACACATGATATTACTCTTTCCAATTGATTGTACCAAATATCATGATATTAGTCTTATTATCGATGTAAACTGGATATTACCCATATCCTCTACATTACATAATACTCTTTCCAATCGATTGTAACAAAAATCATGATATTACTTTTACCATCGACGTACACATGATATTACCTTTACATCAGAGTACACGTTATATTAATATTGCCAATTGATTGTATCCATTTTCATAGTAATAAGATTGTAATTGAAACATGTATTAAAAGCGGAAATCTAATATTGCATGATATTGTGATAGATTTCATTGCTGTGATTGGGTGACAGACGATGAGAGTGATCTTTAGAAACAGAACAATTAATCGTCTTAACACCACTAACAGCACCACTAACTCTCTTGAACCTTTTCATCACTCTCCCAAATTAAGCAGAACCATCACCACCACATGGTACAAAACCCACCAACCATCCTTCTACTCACTCCATGCATTTATTATTCAGCCAAATGGTAAAAGTTCTAAAAAAAAGAATTAGCAGACAACAATGCTTCTAAAAAAAAACGCCCAGGTCCATTTTCTTGAAGAAGGTGAGAACTCCTCCAGGTGTTGGAACCCACAAATGTCGCCCTCAATCTTCCTTTCCTTGTGGTCAGTCCATTAGGAGAGTCCATGGCTCAGCGGTTCATTCCGAATGGGGTGGAAAGAGGGAAGAGAACAGCCGGAAACGGGATGATTTGGCGATGGCCCGGAAATTATATCTGTGTAAAGGGATCGCAGAGCAGGTGCCTTGGATTGGAAAATCAAGCATTTTGTTGGGAAAGTTGAGACATGCTATCTTTAAATAGGGAACTGTGCAGAAGAAGATGTTACTGAGCACAGCGTTGATAAAAAGGCAGAGAGATAACAGTTGATGGATGGGACGTCAGAGGAATAGATAGTATATTACGCCGCTGTAAATCAATGTGGAGTGTTCCATTATGCCTCTTACTCTGTAAACACTACATGCTCTACAATCTTGAGTCGATGTTTTTAACAATTTTTAATTATCTTAAATAAACTTTTAAAAGTAAATGCAAAATAGTAGTAATTCAGTAAAAAAAACATAGATATTTAAATATCATAAATTAAGCAGACTGGAATTTAAACAGTAATATCTTTAACTAGAGCAAACATATTCTGGTGATGTAATTAATCAGCTATATCTTTTCTTGAAAATTGGAATGCCTTGTGTTTTACTTATATATACCCCGAGTAGCCACCGACAGGTAATATGGTGAGGATATTGCTTTCAGGATGGGTTTTTAATGGTAATTTTCTCCGAATTTAAATGTCGAATGAAGGAAAACTTATAGAAATCCAGTCAGGAAACATGACTATGATTCGAAACAATTTACAGGCATTATCACATTCACAATTAAGTCTCATACTTTCTGATGCATAATAAAAAATTGACGGGTGCTCTGGCTTTTGATTTATGGCAGATTTCAGTTTCGAGTCCCGGTTGGGGTATGGATGTTTATTAGTGGTTAGGAATCTCCATTAAGCTGTAGTTCCCAGTCGAATTAGCGTAAAGTGTGCAAAAAATGACATTAGAGCGACAAACCATTGTAAATGTATTTTATCACGATTCCATGGTAAATCCAGAGTAATGCTGAGAATTTTATATATCTGTTATTTTAGGGAAAACTCCATCCTATATTTCTGTTCTGTTCTGTTCCAAATAATTCTGCTGCCGGTTTCTTCAAAGGAAATATTTGATTTTTGTAAATTCAAAGAACTATAAATATTAACATTCGGCTGATTTAAAAAGAAAACTCGTTTTGTATTTGTTTATTGCTGAAGTAATCGTTATCAAAATCTGTCTCATTCAACATGAACCAAGGATAATCTGTACTATTATTGGAATTTTATTAACAAACCATCAAGGGAGGGGGGCGAAGTTGGATCCACCTCCCCCGTGGTGCCCCCTGGTAACGTCACTAAGACGGCCAAGAGATCCACACGTCTCCGCGGGTGTTCTCGAACTCACTCTATAACGTGGACGTTGATGCCTTGGATTAAAGTAAGTCCAGTTGAGGGCAGCCATAAGCGGTGGGGTGTTGCACTTATTACATATCACCCTATCCTTGGAGCCGGATAAGGCGGAATCCTGGTAGCCCTGAGTTGGTTCTGTCTGCGTCTTCTGGTCATGCAGTTTTCCGTAAGCCTTCGGGCAGGTCGGGTTGTCTTTATTGAATTAACAAATCATCAGCCGATATCCTCATTAACTACCACCTCTAACTGGCCACTCACATATAATCCTGTTACATCCCAGTGCCCTACTTTCGGCAAGCACAAAGAAAATCTCGTCCAGAATTAAATCGGACAGAAACACCCCCGCACGACAACTGCGGTAAAACAAATGTTCTTCCCGATAGATATCATTCCCGTCCAGGAACCTAATTTGGAGCCCGCGGATGGGTCAGCAAAGGACAGGGGGAAGGGGGCTCTCATCGCTGGACTGGAACGATTAGGAAACGTGTTCCACAGATAATTGATCTTCTTAACGGAGGGTGGTTGGGATGGCTGTGCTGGAACGTCTCGCTCTGTGCGAAAGTTGGCACTCGTTAACACTTAATGCAATTAGCTATGTCAAATGGGAATGGGGGTTGGGGAGTTAAACCATTTATATATTTGAAAGGTAAATAGATGTTAGACACGAACTGGTAATTGGAAGTGGGGAGTTCATGCATTATTTTTACATCCATGGGCTGTGGCATAAAAAAAATAAAATCTGTTCTGGAAATCAGGTGAGGCATCATTTGATTTTTTTACTTTCTTAAATACAGTATAATAAAATAACTACTATTTTTAACGTATCATACTTAATAGCAGGATTTGTGGCCTAGTAGGAACATGCGCAGTCGACTTATAGATGTGTTTTGGTGTGGTTTATTGCTCTACTGTCATTTCTTGCACAGTATGTGATAATTAGAAAGCGACCTATGCGGATTAATGTGTCCCGTTACGTAGATATAGTATGTTAAACTACATAGTTTACATAATTTATCGTGCATTGTTATAGTTTAACGTGGATTCAAAGCCACTAACAAACATCCATGTTAATGCCATTGTTTGAACCTGAAGCCTGTAATACCTAAGGTCAGAGAGATAGCCAATTGACAATCAAGTGTTCGCTGACGTGTAGAAGAGCTAAGTTTCCAATTAGCAGTCATAATGCATATCAATTAGTATATAAAGGCATTTTATGGTGATTGTGACAAAACGTATAAGTCTCATATTCAGTCATGCACCCTGTTCAAAAGTTTCTCAAATTTTATAACATCTGCAGTTAATAACATTGGAGGTTGGGTCAAGAGTTTCGTTGAATTCATGTAGAATGTGTGAGACATTCAGAAGCTGTAAAGCCATTAGGATGTTGGAATTAACTACATTTAGTACATTATTTTCAAGATCCACTGGACTTTTAAAGGTTTTCAATTTGTCTCGTAATAGATACCCAAGGCATTTATCTAAGCCTAAAAATCCTCCCAGAAAGAATCAGGTTATGAATGTGTAAATAGGATTTATAATTATGGTACATTCTTTACATTTTCAATTCATCGATAGGTAGTGTTTGAGATTTTCAAATTAGATGAGCATTGGCCGTATAAAAGAAAAATTTCACTAAAATATTAGTCACAATGAAAGAAAAGATTGAAAGGAATTCAATAAATATAATCACTGAAAGTGTTAACATTGTAGGTAGGAAAGAAATGCCCTTGTCATTTAATTAAAGTAAACAGATAAAACTAGACAGATTTCAAAAGGTTTGAAAGCCACTCTGGATTCATCTCTATGCTTAAGTAATAAAATCTGCCTTATATTTTTAATTTCTTAGGCTCAGTCAGCCTTTTGTTACTTCTTAGAATTTGGCAGTAAAGTCAATAAAAACTTTGTCTTTTCACCACGCTTACTAATTCGGATTCACCTTTAAATAGTTTTGAAAGTATTATTATTATTATTATTTTTTTTTCATATTTTTGAACATAATTTGTTTTATTGTTCGTAATTCCTTGTGGTTTTCTCTTAGTTAGATTAAATTTTTTATTTAAGTTCGTAATTCAGATTACTTTTCAAGGGCACATGTTAATAAAAGGTAACATATTATGTTGTCTTTGAATTGAGTATAAAATAAGCAAAAAATAGCATAATCTATGTGTGTTTATATATTGAAGGAGACAAATGATTTTAGTTTTTAAAGAGAAAAATAAATTATACCAATTATGTTGTTAAAAGTAATTATAAAAGTAGCATTTTTTTTAAATTCCAATATATGTATATAAAATTCAATATGTATTTTCTTTGGTTCACTTCCAAAAAAATTTTTAAAAAATTATAAAATTCCAAAGTATTTAACAAAAAGGAAAAAATAAAAAAAAAAGAATATAGGAAAAATTAATTTATTAAAGAAAAAATAATTAAATTAAATTAAAGATAATTTACATTTATAGATTATTGGCTGGGCTGATACAAAGGTTACCGATAAAATTTAAAATTTAATTTAAGAACGAAATGCATAACAGCAAATTTAAAAGAAACTACAAAATCCAAAAGACTTTATAAAAAGCTTGAAAAAAACTATATATATATATATATATATATACATATAATGAAAAAAATATAATATTTATATAATATTTGCATGTAGTAATTTTTATTAATCGAAAATTAAATTTGTCTAAGCTTCTCATTGTCAAATTTATGTTTGGAAAAGGAGACAGTACTTGAGATTGTCTTCTGTCAAAATATTCAAAAATATGAGAAAATTCTGATCGTCCATGACATGCAGATGAGGATATTTTTTAAAAACAAACAAAATCAATTTCATTCAACCCCTTAATAGTAAAAAGAGATAAATAAAATCAGCGATTTTCTCGCCACCTGCACTATCATCCTTCCACCTTCTCCCCAATTTATATAATAGTTATATCATAAAGAGTGGATTATATTTCTAAACAAGTAATAAAAAAAATAATAATAATAAGTCAATTCTACTTTTTTTTGCAGAAAGCCCTTTATAAATAATTTTCATTCTTTTTTTTTTAAGTATATCCGGCGACATCTATTGGTAGATATATGCAACTTAAATCTAAAAAAACTAATATTAATGAACTAATATTTGAAATAACTGTATTAACCTCCAGTGTCATCCAACATCCAGTGCCACACTACAAGTTCAAAAAAATGTATTTGAACTTGAGTGGATGAATAAAAAGTATTTCATGAACGATTGAAAATTTGAACACAATATATATAGGAGAGTGAGCTAATAGAAGGAATTGAAAATTACATTCGGAAAGTCATATGTTAAAGTGATAATTTAATAACATTTACATTTAAAAAAAATGAGGCATATAAATTTTTTTTTAAACATCTTCGTAATTACTCTAGTACATAAAAATATTTAAAATATATTCCTCTTCAATAAAATAAATTTCTAATAATTACTTGAGTTATTGTTCGGTTTTATCTCATAACTAGTTAATAATTGTTTTAAAATATATGTGCTCAATATTTCTATTACAAAACACAGATGATGAATGCATAATGCCCATTAATATTGCTGCCGAATATACATCCGATCAGACATCATTATCACCTATTAGCTAGAAATGTATTATAATGGATTGCAAATAGCTGAGGGATACCAAATGAATTATGAATTGTACTCAACATTGATTAGAATGGAGTGATTCTAATAGAATACTATTCTGAACTCTCACTCTCTTTGTGCTGTATTGATAACTGTATTGGTACTGATCTAAATTAAAAGCTTTGTTGAAGTGATCATCGGATTCACTCTATAAGTTTAATATCGATTTTTAATTTTTTAAAATTAAACCATTCTGTTACGTCAAAATTTTATAGTTTTACATTTCATTGTTATTTAAAAACAGCAGTGTACAAAATGTATTCTATATCATCATCATCATCATCATTAGAGCAACAATCCCATGGTTGTCTGTCTACTGGCTGATTTCGAGACAGAATATATATACATATATATTTACTTGGTAAACCTCAAGTATATATTCAACCTCAGGCTGTGCCCAACGCTCAACAGTGATGTGTGGTCGGACCTATGGTTTAAAGTGGATTCCGAACCACTAAAACATCCATGGCACTACTGCGATTCGAACACGGAACCTGTGTTACCGAGCACAAAACATTCTATATCATACATAGTACATATAGGTTAACGAAGGAATGCTGTCCTATTCGTGGCTCAGTGCCTCATGTGTGCTACTTATGAGCGTTAGGACTGAGGTTCAACCGCTGGCGGCTTTGTTGTAGACATTTTTTTTTCAAAAGATGAGGAGACTCGATAGCATTTGTGATGCTTAACATCTTACCTTGTTAGCCGGACTACCTGGTGGGAATTTTCCGAGTTCTCAGTTTGAAAACCCATTGTGGTGTGCGTTTGAATGAATGCTTTCAGAAGCAGTGAAAACCCAAATATCAACAATCAGGCTTCTAAGGGGAGTTTTCTGGGTTTTTCCAGTCCGCCAATAAAAGTAGTGGACAATACGCTTGAAGATCGAAATCAATACAGTGATACATATAGTGATATATTTTCATAAAATACATCGACATATTTTCATACATTGATACTCACATAGAGTGATACATTTTCATATAGTACATACATGCAATAAAATATATTCATGCAATAAAAAAATTTTCATGCAGTAATGCTTTCATATAAGGATACATTTTTATACAGTACAATGTCGTATATTATCATACACATACAATAATATATTTTCATTTATTCATACATATATAATTCATTTTCATACAGTGATATATACACACACAGCGATACATTTTCAGACATTGAAAACAACATACAATGATACATTTCCATAGCTACATATATTTTCAATCATACTATGTCGATCACTTAAACACCAGCCATTCAAACACGTTAAGCAACACAGACTGTTTCAGTGCAAAAGCAAAAACTGTAACCGCATCTGTCTGGGACTCCAACAACGGAACGATATCTTTCGAAAATGTCTTCCTAATTAAGAAGCAACATTTCCATACACCCATCTTCGTGTATCATATAATTCATTCGTTAAACGTATTGACAAAGTTGCTCTCATGAGCACATGGGCATCCTTTTCCTAACATGCAAACGGAATAAATAATTCAATCGTTCGCTGCGCACGTGTCCCTCGGAATATCAGGTAACGTGTCCTCGCTAATTAGCGCTGTTCCAAATTAGCATTTAGCATTCGTGCCTTTGAAGTACTTTGTCTGATGATGACTCATTTCCCGGGAAGGGGGGGGTGGAAGTCGCGCGTCAAAAATGATACGTAACGATGGCATGTAAATAATGAATATGCAATATGAATCGTGATTCCATGAAAAAGATACGGGAGCCTCCTTATTCTTTTAAAGAATGGCATACATTTAAGTTTCGCGCATCGAAAGAATATTGATGAGTGTTTCCCTTCATTATTAAAAAAAAAAATAAAGTTTAATGTATATATTAAAACGAAGGATTGAATTTCCATCTAAAAAGAGTGGAATTTGAAGAATATAAAATATGAATGAATGATTTTAATATAATTCTAATTGGGAAGTGATTAGGAAATATATGGATTTTTAAGTGAAGGGGAATTTACGCAGAATTACTTATCATTTTTGCTCAGATTTAACAGTTGTTATTACAGTAAAATATAGAACAAATTCTGTTAAAATTGCTCTACTGTCGTATATTGAATATTTTTATAATTCAAAATTAAGATTATTTAAAAATAAATATGGTATTCCAATATGAGACAAATTAAATTACTTTATAGGTTTTTATAGAAATAAAAGAATTAAAAACGTGGATTTGTGGGATTCATTAAAATGTTTTTAAACGTATGAAAATTGTTTATTAACTGATTAAAAAAATATAGTTACAAACAATTTTAAATTCACAATTTTAAGTATGTACCTTTTGACTATAAAAATAAACTGTAGGTAAACACGAATTTTTATAATTTATTTTGAGTTATTTATTATCTCACAGTTCCTTAGGAAATTATTTAGCACACAGTGTTATGAAAATTTAAAATGTAATTGTTATTTTGAGATAAATAATTTTTGGGGCTTTTATTTCTCTAAGGGGAATTTTATATTTTGCTTTTATCTATTTTCACGTGTTAATTTATTCTCTTAATGTCTTCTACAATGATCTACATACTGAATTTTTATCTATATAAATTTAAATTTTGTACTGAATTCATTTTTCAAA